>JAYKAV010001178.1:575143-737855 GCA_035582835.1 Phoebastria nigripes | reverse complement strand
GCCTCATCTACACGTCTTTTAAATACTTCCAGGGATGGTGACTCCACCACTTCCCTGGGCAGCCTGTTCCAATGCTTAACCACTCTTTCAGTAAAGAAATTTTTCCTAATATCCCAGCTAAACCTCCCCTGGCACAACTTGAGGCCATTTCCTCTCGTCCTATTGCTAGTTACTTGGGAGAAGAGACCGACACCCACATCGCTACAACCTCCTTTCAGGTAGTTGTAGAGCGTGATAAGGTCTCMCCTCAGCCTCCTTTTCTTCAGACTAAACAGTCCCAGTTCCCTCAGCCACTCCTCATAAGACTTGTTCTCCAGACCCTTCACCAGCTTCGTTGCCCTTCTCTGGACACGCTCCAGCACCTCAATGTCCTTCTTGTAGTGAGGGGCCCAAAACTGAACACAGTATTCGAGGTGCAGCCTCACCAGTGCCGAGTACAGGGGCACGATCACTTCCCTACTCCTTCTGGCCATGCTATTTCTGATACAGAAATTATCACATCAGACTTCTTAAAAAGTACTTTTAACTGTTCAGTGCCACATGATTATTTGAAAGGTGAGTTGATAGGGAAACAAGTGGGGATGGTTCATATCAGTCAGCTAAACTTGATTTATCAAACCAATTTTAAAAATATACTTTTTTCACTATGTCTTCCATCCCTGAAGGGTCTCGTATTTGTGTATTTTTGGGAAGGATCTGTGATTAGTTTCAATACACAGTCTTCAGTGTGAACTCTTAAATGTCCAAAAACTATTTCTCAGAAGTCCAAAGGGCATCCTAATGGTTTCTTTAAAGTTTGTAGGTGAACTACCTAGACTGAAGGCTGCTAATGTTTAGATGTAGTTTTGAGGAAACTTGCACAGAATCTAGTGACAATTATGTTCAGGAACATAACTGTGAGCTGGTCTGTAATGTTACTTACAGATATGGTAGGAAATAATTGGTTCCACAGTACAAACCTACCAATATGTTTCATTAGCAGCTTTATTATAGAAACAAAATTAATTCCCATAAATAAATGCCCATTAATTTTGAATTAATGTTGTAAATAKATAGCAATTATGTAAAGGAAGGTGAAGGGGAAACCTTATTAAAATAGCATGGAACATAAATAATAAAAAAAGATAAATATCTTTAAATTCTCAGCTTCACAACTTGGATTCTGATCCCATGATAATAGCATTATTAATGTAATGTTTAATTACTAATAAGTAAAATAATGGTGATTATTAACATGGATCTAAAAATCCTTTTCCCTGGACGCAGAGTTTAGATTGTGCCTATAATCCTCCTTATTAAAAAAAAAAAAGAGTTGTAAAAATAAAATATAGTAATTAATCCAGAACATAAGTCAGTAACTAGGGATTGCAAAGCTTTGCTTGTTCTTTCAGTACTTTCAGCCCACAGATCATGTTTATGAACAAGGTTGCAAGTTCTGGGTTACCACCGAGCAATGTGATTACAAGCCAGTGCTGCTGTAGGCAATGGCTTTTCAGTGTGATTTGGATCACACAGTAACTTGCCCCTTAAAATCCTAATCATAGTACTGACACCGGAAACCTGTGTCTAACAGTTACACCACTCCCCCAATCAGACAAAAGAAACATAGTATGTAATTATATTTCCAGCAAACAGAGCTCAAAAATGAACTGCAGACCAAGACTTCTTCATAACATATTGTCAGTAAAGCAATAAGAGCAAATGCATTGAGAAAATCACAACCTAATCCCAAACAATTCACAGAGACAAAACTCATTCAGTGAGCAATTTGTTAAAATACATTCAGTTCTGGTTTATGCTTACATTAAGTTTTTAATATATATGAAAAACCTATCATTTTTACGGCTCCCTCTTTGTTTTGAAAGCAAGTTAATTTTCTTCATTTCCAGCAGAACTGTTGTTACAGCTTCAGCCATATTCTGCATTTTACCATGACCAGATTCTACCTGTGGGGAAAAAAAGTTTTTGTTCAGTTCACAAATCCATTTAAAGGTACACATCATTGCCCACCCACAGATTGTCATGTTTGCTTAGGAAAGATTCTTTTTCAAATGGAATGACCTTGCAATGATCAGTGAAAATGCATAAATTAAGTTTTTCATCTCTGAGGGCCTGATTCTATTAAAGTAAGTGCAAGTGATTCCATTGACCTCAGTGAACTTTGGAAATTGTCCTAAATTGAGAAGAGTTTAATGTGTGTGAGTGTGAACAGATGAAACATAAGCTGTGATACAATTGAGGTGGAGAAAGTACCTTTTGATGATCAGAGAAGTTCACTGAACAGCAGTAAGAGTTCTAGAATGAGTTAGACAAACATCTCCCAAGAACKACATAGGTGCAATTTACTCTGCTTTGAGAGAGACGTTAATGCCCCAGCACGATCTAGGAACCAAGACTTCAAAGGACCGTTAAAGTAAAAGCTGAAGTATTTCAAAGAATTGATTTTAAAATACTGAAACTATTAATCAAAGAATATGGTGAATTAATTTAAAAGAGTCTAGTGCAAACATTTTATTAACAAGTATACATAGAATATAATTTTATAAACGTAAATACATTTAGAAAAATACTAGTGACATTTATAAACTTAGCAGCATTTCTTAAGCTGCTAGGAAAGATTATTTGGCGGAGTATATTAGAGCTTAATTTTGCCCAGGCCTCATTTGTTGCATTTAAAGGAAGCACAGGTCTCCTTACCTCTGCAGGTGGGAACCTCAAGATGAACATAGGTTCAAAGCAAGAAGAACATCAGTCTGAAACAAAGCCTTCTTATTGTTATCTAACCATGGCAAGTGGATGTACTTAATTTGTCATCCTGTGTTTGGGCAGACTAGGTCTAACCTTTAGCCTGAGTTTTATATCCTGTGGTTACCTAAACCAGTCTGCTCTTGGTCTGCGGTCAGTTCTAGCTGTGGAGGTGAAAAGTTAATTCTTTCTACAGTCTCTTGTCTATGACCATTTCCTTTAATTCATCTTTCCTTGACATTTCTTTTTGGCCTTAGCATAAAAGCTGAAGTTATACAGCATCCTAAGGCCTACTGAAGATCTACAGCTGTCTTTTAGCATTACCACACCCCCTCAATCATTCTCTATATACCTTTCCTGATTTTAAGGTTAAGAGCAGTCTTCTTCCTCTGAATTATACACACCTGACAAAATAACATTTTGGTCTGTGCCTGGGGTCCCAGTTATTGCTAAAAGCTAAACAATTTCTCACATCCCATCCAGTCCTATTTCTATGATGAATAAATCAGATTACAGAGAAAACTAGTCTGAGACATGAAATTAAAATGCAGGAAATCCTGAAATCCAAACTTCTGTTCCACTTATTAGACCTGCCTTCTAGTGACGCTTCTGAAAATCAGAGAATGGGCACTGAGAATACATGAAGGTTTGAAGTCAGTAGGAATCAGGCCCAAACCATGTTCGTTGCCTGTTTCTGAAAAACGCCAGGCTGCAGTTCTGTCTTTGAGTGTGTGTTTAGTATCATTCAGTTTGAAAGATATTGACTATCACAAAGGGATTTAGGACCCAGTCCTGCAAACACTTATGCTGGTATTCAGTGGCAGATAATCCCATGGACTCAGTGTGATTGTTAGTCTGCCATTAATCCAAGCATAAATGTTTGAAGGATCAGACCATTACGTAACAGAGTAAATAGGTACTTCATCCGAAGCAGACTTCTGTTTGTGTCACGAATCATTGTGCACTTCACCCTGATCGCCGTCAGACTCCAACTCGTATTATAGCAGAGGAATGTGATGGTTGGGAAGTGGGTGATCCAGCACAGCTGCACCACCGTGGAGCGGGATGGAGCCTCGATGGAAACAGGGAGCTCTACCCCTTGTTCCTACTTATACACCATCATGCATGTGAGAGAGAGTTGCTAAGTAGATGAGGGACTGACTTTTTGCCTTTTCAACATGACAGCTGTGCACCAGCTTGCTCTACCTGGAGCAGGTGGTTAAAGAACTGGAAAGCAGCTATAACGCTGGTCCAGAAGCACAAGGCTTCCCTACTGCTGGGGGGTTAGGAGATGCATCCCCATTTGTGAGAGCTGGATTCCCTGAACTGTCCTGGCAAATCTGTCTCTGACTTGCCTAGCACCAGYAGAGACATCATCAGCTATGTGCCTTTCTTGTGTTTAGCAGTCTTCCCCCCATTATCGTCAGGTGGTTAATTTTATTGCTTTCTTGCTGAAAGCAAGGCAAATGAAGTAAATATAAATAGCATCCAGATTCTTTCATACCTTTAACCTTATCTGAACATTTATCATAGAACTTTAAGATACCTCTGTAGGGGCACAGCAGCTCTCTCCCCTCACAGTTCATATACTAGTAACACTTTACTCCAGCTGCCTTTAAATGAATAACTTGACAGAGTCTTTTCCTCTCCATGTAGGTGATTATTCCAAGGGGGAAGAATTCTGTCTCAGGTAAGGTGGGGTTGTTTTATTTTGTTTGTTTGTTTGTTTTTTCCTGGTATTTGTTTTTTCTTCATTCTGCCTTTCTATACTGTATTTTTTTAATAAAAGTACTAAGTATCATTCTCTGGAATAGTCTCCTTTCAGAAAGTCTATAGGATGTTACCATGCCTCCTAAATTCAAGCCAGACCTTGAAACTTTAATTCTTCTAATCTTTCATCCCATAGATTATTTTCACTGGTTTTCTATCCAATACTATTTCTCTCTTGAAGCAATAGTCCTTCCAAAATTGCCAGTACCTATCTGGTAAGAAGTTTGCCAGAAGCAAGCCCAATAATTTGGATGTGGCATGCTAGAACTGTGTAAGGAGAACATATTACTGGCCACCCTTCTGCTTATTATTCTGTGGCAATGGAGTCTCCTCTACTCTTTCTTTTCCACTCTCTCACTTAATCCTTAATTTAAAATATAAATTGTTTAAAAACAAATCAGGAAAATATTCAAGTAAGTTTTGTGTTAGCTTGTTTTGTGGTGTATATAATAAAAAAATCTTAAAAAATCAAGGATATTCTTCCCATGCCAAATCCAGTTGGACAGGAGCCTAAGGAAGAACCGCCGATGCTGCTGATTATGCAGCAGAGCCCCAAAGTAGCAAGTCACAGTATCAAGCCACACTGATGCATGATGTTCACTCACTGAGGTGAATATGATGGCTATATAGCGTAGCAGGTTCCTCTGTTGGATCTCCATTCCTGTGGGGATATTAACATTTGGAATTGCATTGAAAAGTCATTCTTTAGCTCTCAAGGGCATATGCTTGAACTTGTATGGAAGATCTCATCCTTGCATTTTTCCAATGATGAATGAGCACGGTGTAATGAAAATCACAATATTTTTTATTGGCAGCTGCTATACTGGTAAAATTTTATACTGCAAGCTCTCTCCATGAGGTAGCATGCATTCCACCCTCATTTGAATGTGGTCAGAATGTTATGAGAGGTTAAAGCTTTCTCTTTTAATGGAAATGTTTTTAACTATGTTTACTTTAATTAAGAGCCAAAGCTGAACATCTCCTTGACAATGCCTTGAACTCTCATTTTTTTGTGCTGAAGATGATAGTTAAAGTTATCTGCTCTGCACTTTAGATGAATAGATGAGAGAAAATTATAATGTGCTAACTGCTGACATCACTTACTACTTCATTTCCAGGTTTCGTTAACCTTTGTGTGCCAGCAGTCCAGGGAATGCACAGGTAGGGAAGTGAATCTCAGGCAGTTTTTCTTTCCTTTTCTTTTTTTTTTTTTTTAATAATAAAATTAATACTTCTTTGTTATTATTAGTGTGATCAATAGCAACATATTTTGACTCTATGCAAAACATTCTGGCTAAGACCTGAGGACGCTGAAGGACTGTACTGGTGTTCATTCATTGCCAGTAAGAGTATTAAACTTAGTGTGTGGCTGGATTTTATCATCTTTAAAAATGGCATGTGATAGCTCATTCCCCGAAGAGTTCTACTGAGTAAATGCAGTTACTCATAAATATTACACGTCACTAAGAACAGAAAAATTAACTAATAAAATCAAGGTACCAATCAAGGTACAAAAAAGAAAGATGAGAGACAAATCTTTATGAGAATATCTATGAAATATTTGCCCTTTTTCTTCACCAAAAATTTTATACAGGAACATGCTGACATTTGCATCCAACCCCACAAAGGACCAGATTTTCACAAACTTAAAGATTCAGCTGTGTATGAATTCCAAGTGCCTTGTATGAGTGCTCAAAACGATGGAAAATCAAGACATTTGTGAATAACCAAGAAACACACATTAAATCAGTGCTACATCCAAGTGCTACATCATTGTCATTATTAATGTATTGGTAAATGCAATGTATTCAACTGTTCTCAGAAAAATATGGATTACTGGGATGCTCAGAGCTGGAAAGATACTTGACTATTCATCTCACTTTTTTATTATGAACATTTTCAGTTAGGCTTTATAGCAACATCTCTAAAACCAAAATGTTACAAGATGCCAAAGATGCACAGGAGAGTGTGAATCTAGTAACAAGGATTCGGCAGAGCAGATAGGATCTACCTAACTACATCTATTTATAAATTCTGTGTGATAAGTCTCCTATAAAATGTTTTACATATTCRCTTTCTATTTGGACAGCCTGAAAGCATATGGACATCCAAGAGAGTTACTCCTGTCAGTAAGTAGACTTTTGACATGTAGGTGGTAACTGGGTATTTAAGTAGTGGACCTTTTTTTAACAGTACTTGGTGGGACTTCCAATTCTTGATGCCAAGCTCAGACCTGAAACAACTTGAGAGCAACTGAATGCTGCTACAGCAGGCCAGATCATGAGAAATGTAATGAGCCAACGTCCAAGACTCAGGAAAGCCAGTGTAACTAAAGCTGTTTTCTCGTTGGTATGCTCCTCAGAATAAGCAGCAATGGCAAAGGAAATCTCCTGTTTGTCAGAGGAGACCCTCCAGATCAGACTCAAGGAAGACTGGTAGAACAGGGTAGAGGATACCAGCTGTTGAATTTTGTTGGGTTTTAATCGGTAAACAGAGGACGCCCGTTTCCAATCTGTTAATTCAGTGACTTTCACAGGCACTAATCACATTAAAATAATGTGGAGTAATGCTTTCTATTGAAATTGTGTCATTCAATATATCAGAGGAATGCATTTTCTTTTCATGATTTTAGTTTATATCCTGGCAGCAGAGCAAATGTGATTTCTTTGACTGATGGCTTGTTGCATTTGTGTGCATATTTAATCAACAATAGACTCAACATATAAACAGCATATATATCTATGGAGTCACAGTCAGCCACACTCTGCTGTCAGCTAAGCCAGGGTAATTCAAGAATAAATGCCACTGAAATCAATGGAGTTTCTCTGGATTTACAGTGGGGTAGCAGGGAGCAGAATCTGTTGCCCTCTCTTTAGCTGCTGAAATACAACCACAGTGTACATGAATAAGGACCCCAAATTAAAATCCTTGGTCTTTAAGTACATTTGAATATCCTACATCTGCATTTTGGCTTCAAATAATTTAAAAAGAGGAAAGAACTAAATTATGGTTTAAGTTAAAGCTTCAGAATGATTTTAATAATCTAATTAATTGGGGGGCAGAGGGAGATAATGCTTTGAGCATCTGTGGTACAGACAGCACAAGCCTCAGCGGCTCCATCCCCGCTTCTGGGGGAAACAGATCCTGATGCCTCCCTGGCTCCCCTCAAGGACAAACCAGGTCCAGGAGTTGAAAAACCCACTCCCTTCAGCTTTGCAAGGATGACTGGCAGAGTGACGATGGCAACTTACAGTCACAGAGGGGATGCAGCAGTGACTGCACTTCCCCTCCATCTAGGAGGTAGTATTTTTCCCCAAGAAAGGAATAAAGGCTGGCCCTGAAATTGTGTTGTCCTTAAATGGAACAACTTGGGCCCTTCCTTTATTTATTTTAGAAGTGAACTTCAGCCRTGTCTTGTATCATTTTGCTACGAAACTCCAAGTGCACTGAGCATTTTATAGTTCTGCAGCTCTACATGCTTTCTTAGTTCCAGCACAGGCTGATTCAATAAATGACTTTTATTCACTCCCAAGATTCACACTTAGATTTTCAATAAGGGCTTTAATGAAATGTTTTCGTTGTAACAAATAAAAAAAAATAATGTAATGGGCATTGAGATATAAAATCCCATTTTCCATAATAAGGTCATTCAAATAAATCTAGCATGAAAGAAAGCAACTACTCTGTGAAGTCCCAGCAGGAACTTAAGTGGAGAGTTTGAATTTACAGAACTGGTCTACATTTCTGACTGAAGTGCAATGTCCTCCCTTGCCTCACCCAAGCAGAGAATGTTTTGAGCAGTTTACTGCAGTGCCTACAGATTTGCCAGACACTATTTCTGGGTCTGGGTACAGCAGGAGTTTCAGCTATTGATGTGTCATCTGTACACAAAAACGTGTGTTAATGGATGGACTGAGCAATTTAAGAAGTTGCAAAGTTAACCCTCTACAGGGAAGTCTGAATGTCTTTGAAATACTAGCTCAGCCACAACACAGTTTCTCACTGGTAACCAGCCCTCCCAGCCCTTTTCTAACCCTACAACACCCTCTCCTTCAGAGCGGAAACTTATAGGCTTACATAAATGTGTGATAAAGTCTTGTGGCAACGCTTACTGTTTAGGGACAGCATGTTTGCATGTGTCCTCAGTGGTACAGACTTCATTGGTACTGTTTTAAAGTCTTTGATACAGACAGACGTTGAAAAGACTGCACCAGGAAATCTTTCAGAGCATTCTGTTGTCTCTCTATCGGAATATGAACACAAGGAAGTTTGCACAGGACTCAGGCTTGACGCCCCACATTCAGACAAGTATGACAAAAATACTTCTGTCCTGGCTTGGGGGGAGACGGTGCACAAATAATGCTCCTATGTCTACCCCAGCTGTGATTTATTTACTATGTTTCTGGATCCAGGTTAACACTTCACACGGCATACAAGCAATGGGCCCTTGCGTGAAAAGATTTTCTGCACTCCCCTTATGCCTGATCAGTGTTTAACCAGCATCTGTCACTTCATCTTTGTTAGTGTCTTAGGTATGCCCTTGGTTAAAACTTCCCTGAACAGAAATCAGTGCAAGTCATACCTTTCCAAGAACTGGATGAATTTATTGGGTGGACCTAACACTTTCTTCCCATTGTATCCTCAGATCTTCAGGCTGTCATTCTAAAATACTGCAGTGAATGCTGCAGGGATTTCAAGCCTATTGCTCCACAGTCTAACTGCCTCCTGAATCTAGATTTTAACTGCAAAACTTAACACTAGAGCTCTGTGAATAGATGTGTAGTGAGTACATCTACTACACATTTGTACCAGTAGGACTTGACAACTCAGAGAAAAGTGAGAGAAATAGATAAAACAGTATTCCCAGTCCATCTCTTTTGTGTTGCACTGGCACTGTAGTGCCCATCTTTTCTGGTGAAAGTACTTGCCCTTGTTCCAGACTGTTGTCCCAACTGACTAAGACACCCTCACCCTTCCCAGATCGTGAGATCAGCTCATCATAAACACTGGAAAACTACATTTCAATTCCTGCTTTGTGAGTAGCCTATGTATTGGGAGACATGTTGGAGTACCAAACTGCATGGTTAAACAGAGGATGCTACAAGAAGATCTCTGGATGCAAAGAGGGGAAATAAGACTGGAGAAGGACAAAAGGACACAGAGGAGGAACCTATAGAGGGGAGCTGGATGTTGCAGTCATTGCATCACCAGAGTCATATCTTGAATGTCCATAAACTGCAAGTTATAGTGCTATGATTGCATCCTGAGAGTAGACAGATCTGTGTTGAAATGGAGAGCAGTGTTACTCCACCCACACATGCAGGAGGAGAGGTCACACTCAAGTGAAGGGATCATTCACTTACTGTGCTAAAAATCTTAGTGTTTTATTAAATGCTGCTGAGATAGATGTTTGCTTAAGACAAGTTTTCTCTTTYCCCCCCCCCTCCATTTTATTAATTTATTGATTCTTTATTTGAGGAGACTTGCCAAAAGATTAGTCAGCATAGTCCATATTTCTYATATATCCAGGACGATGTTGGCAAGGCAAATGGAGAGAAATTGATATGCACAAGTTTTGTAAAGAGGTCAGCTGGAAAAGGACTGCGTTGCTCAGGAAGATATGTTATATTCAACTCACCTCCCTTTTCAGAGAAAGACAACTTCTCAGAAGTACGAAAACAAGAGCCATTGCTCAGGCATGTGAAACATTTCTTAATGTTAAGGTGTTTTTTCCTTATGCATAATGAATACTATTAATTCCTTCTTTCTTCAGTGAAAAATAACCATCTTTCAATATTCTAGCAGGAAATCTTATTGACAAGTTCCCTGAAGTTCTCTAATGACTTTTTTTACAGACTTTTTATTTGCAGAAACAGAAATCCAGCACATTGAACCACTCTGGCTTTCACTCAGTTAGGTCTCTGCCAGCACCATTCTTAGTGCACAGTGTGTGCCAGTTCTCCTCTACCTCTCTGGCTGATATACTTTCTTGCCTTCATAGACTTATCACCTGCAAAATATAATACCTCTGCCTTCTGTCCCTCCTTTATTAGCCCTAGTAAACAATAATATCTCAGCACCCATGAGCTCATCTAGGGACCTAATTTTTTATGGTCCGTTTCTCTGTAGCAGTAAAGTTTGCATTGACATTTCTTCTCCATATGTCCAGGTGGGTTGTTTTGGTTTGGTTTGGCTTTTTTGTTTGTCTGTTTGTTTTGTGACTAAGAAGAACAAAATACACAGAATTGGCCATGCTGTCAACAGTGTGGTCTCCTCATCTCCACCAGTTTATCATTTTTTCACTACCTTTCAGCAAAAGTTACAGTCTGATTACTCTTTCTCCTCTCAAAATGTTTTAATTGATTGCCAGGTACCTTGTGCGTGGTTTCTTCAAGGCTAGTTATTCCCTGGACTAGCTGAGAATATCGCTAGCACTCATGCCCTCTCTTTGAGTCACCACTGGTTTCCAGCTGTTGTGATGGTTCTAGATTGTGATAATGTTTGGCATTGCTTTTCACTAAGCAAAACATGCTCCCAAATCTTCTTATGGGTTCCCTGTAGCTTGTACTATGTGTAAAGAGCCCAGAACTTCTGTAGCTCTGAAAGGATTTGGAAAGAGAGAAGAAAGATGCAAGTCAAAAGGGTATGGTCTGAGAATAAGGAGTCCCAACTTCCACTGACCTAAGGGATTACAGAGCAAGAGAGGAGGGTCTTGGAGTATCTCTGGTTGGAAAGAGGCAGATTACTGCTGGAAACTGTTTTGCACTGGCACCCAAAGCCTTTGCTATGAGTGCTAACAGTCTGCACAGACTAAGATCCTATTGCAAAGGCCTAAACTCCATCTAAACACCCGCTGCTTCCTATGGCAGCCTGTTGCTTTGCTTGTGCCTTCTGAATCACTCAGAAGCATTTAGCTCTCTTCACTACCCCAGCACAGGGTCATGCTTGGAATACAGCCAAATATTTGCATGTCATTCTGCCTGCTCTTCAGATTTTAAAATGTCCATCATTTCCTATACCCGTGTACCTATTATTCTGAGATCAATGTGTGAACTCAGATTGTAAGGCCAGAAGGAGCTTTTAGATCATCCAGCCTGACCTTGTTTATGATTCAGACTTTATAATTTCATCCCATTCTCCCTGTATGTGAAAACATAATGCACATTCTTAAGTAATTGCTATGCATAACATGCGGTGCTGTGTAATTTAATAAATAATAATAAAGTATATCCAAATGGCACCTCAGTATAAAAGAAGGCTGAATTCACCTTGCAATATTATTGGCCAACTGAGAATTTCAGGCATTTGCTGGAAAGTTTAATGCAAGCTTTGAAATTTGGAAAGCATCCTTCTTTGTGTAAGAAATCCTCCATTTCTCATCATGACTTTCTCAGAAACCATTAACATTTTTTATTTAAAGTAATAAGCTCAGAAGAAAGGGATGTAGCCATGAGATAATAGCCTTTGTGAAATCACTAGGTGTGCTGAGGTGAATCCATGGGTACTCAACATAATGACAGGATCATCAGCTAATGCCTACTTTTATAGAGTTTTAATATTCTAATCACTTTTCCAAGAAATAATCTTTATATTTAAAGGTATAAGGACAGTCTTAGAGCCAAAAATGTTAAAATAATATTATGTTACTCTACGAATCTTGTAGACAATTAGTTTTAATAGAACCTAATACACCAGTCTGATTCACTAAGACAGTGAGGTTTTCAGCTAAAAGAATTACAGAGGCTATGCCTGCTCATTATATTTCAGCTCTAAGCCAATTCAGCTTCTCTTCCTCAGGGTCCTCAGGCTCCTCTGCTTGGTGTCTTGATTAGGATGGCAAGGGAGCCCGATGGTCCCTTGTGGCTGGCGTTATGATTAAGCCCCCCCTGTGGCTGGGGTTCCAGCATGACTGTGGAAGTCAGGACACACATATTTGACTCCAGACTCTCACACACACTCTGTTCCTATACAGGAATCCCTATTCCTACCATCTATGAAACAGAGATTAAGCCATGCCTGAGTGCCAGAAATCTTAATGAAGTGATGATTATGCAGAAGGTTTGAGACCCCTACCAATACCAATATGTACAAAGTGCTGTCCTTAGATGGCTTGTGAGGAAAACGTTGTTACTATTAAAAAAATAATTTCTTCAAGCACTGCTAGTTTCTTGGCTGCCAAGGAGGAGTTAGCAAAATCTCATTGTGAAAAGGGGAAAGTAGAGTTGGAAAATACCAATATATGCAACCATATACTGCAGAACCTACTGTCTCAGAGCAAATACTTCCCCGCTTTGCCAGCCATTTATTTCTTGCAGGTGGGAGTTCACTGTGTCTGACAACTAATGTAGTTCAAATTACAGAGAAAGTGGTTTTGTTTGCTTGCATGACTTCTTGGTGTAGATGTGCTATTCAACATTCACTTCTCACAGCACAGTCCCAGAAATATCAGATGTACAACTCACTCTGACTATCTGCAGGTAAAATATCTAACCTGATTTAGAGATAGGCACCTCCAGAGAATATGGCATCTCTTCCTGTTGTTATGTCTCTAACGCAAGTGGGATAAATAGCTGTTTGAGGAAGCCTAACAGGACTAAATTAGATCAGCTGCCTAACTTTTGATGGGTATAATTAGGTGAGGAGAATATTTTAATTTACCTTGAGGTGATAGTACCTCAAAAATGCTTTCTCATCCAGGCCTACAGGCAAGTCTGCAAACACATATGTACATGCTACATCTGGTTAAAAAGAGCTGTCAGAGATTGTCCTCCGATATAAGCCAGTTTCCAGTTTGTCCAAATAGGCCTCTGGAAAGGAACTAAATGCTAAACTCATAAAATTACTAGTCAGGCTACAACCATTTAGCAAGTCTCTAATAAATACAATTCTTAAAAAGAAAAAGATATTTCAGGATGAGCAGGCAAACTTATTCTCTCATCATTTTGCAGATCACAAGGTCATATAACTTTTCAAACAAGAAAGTTGACTGCATCTGGGATAAGGCTGTGTATGACAGCACAAGAAGACATGACCAAATGAGAGGGGCTTATTAACTGTATTCTATAACAAAGCTACAAAGTCATTTTTCCTCATGTGCTTTCAGATATGATTAAATAGTAGCCGTGGGATTATTTTCTGATTATTTCTGACTAAAAATTCAAACATTTTCAGTATTATAATGAGGATTTTACTACACTGCTTGTTATGTTACTGAGATCCAAGTATCCCTGTATTAAAGTAAGCAAGAAACATAATGTTACTCAAGTTACATTTTCCACTTGAACTGGCAATGAGATTGTGCATTCCTAAGCCACAAGAATAAAATCTTTGGAAACTAAAAGCAACCAACAGTACATACTGGGATGTCAATGATCCATAAAGGCTATATATAGATTTATATAGCAGATAAATACTATGCTGTCATTAGATGGCAAGTGAGAGTTTAATATTTGGATCCTATGTCAGATTTCTGCAGAACATTACTCTCCAACAGAGAGGACAGCAAATCAAGAGACAGTGTTCTCAACAACCAGGCAGCCAAGTCAACCACACGATTCAATGTTAGCCTCACAGGGGATCCAGTGAGAAGTTTGCAATATAAAGGGACCAAGGAAATTATCTTGATCCATTCTGGCAGTTCCTGGTAAACCTAAGAGACAGCAATACCACCAGTTCATGCCATAGCTGGCATTGCAAGTTCACACTAAGTGCTCAGGAAAAGTCATCTCAATCGCTTCAGTATTTTTGCTCCATATTCAGCTTCAGTTCATGGTGGCTTCCTATTATAGAATTAGTGACTGTCTTAAACAATGAATTCTTCTTTGGGCTTTTTTTTTTCCTTTTCTGGCAATTTGCTGTGGGATTTCCCATTGTCCCTTATGGCTAAATTAGGGAGATATGCAGAGACTATTTCTGTTTTCCATAACCCAAGACGGGTTAAGAAAGCTCATCACTGTAAAGGGCCAACCACTTAATCTATTTTCCTTTTATGAATCTAAGCCCAGATCAGACTAATTTTTCCTTTAAGTTTTTTGTCCTTCCTGTAACCTGAATCACTCCGTGCACAGAAGATCCAAACAAATGTCCCTTTCATCAGGACTTTGTCTCCTTTAAATATCAAAAGAGTTCTTTCTTTACAATATGATAGCCAAAATTGTATTACTGAACTCTTTTCCAGCTCTCAAACAACATGCCTGAACAATCTTTGCTTCCAAACAGTGTACACATCCTGGTATTCACCTATTTCTATTTAATTTTCACTATCCACATAGTGATCAAGATGGTGATATCATGTGCTTTAAATTTACCAGTGGCTAAATTTTGTAAGCATCTTTGCCTCTGTTGTCAAACCTATTTGTCTCCTAACCGCTGAAGTTCACATCTCTCAAGAAAGGTTCAGTTTTTGATTATTACATAATGCCTTTGCTATGGTTTATTTTGAGCTGCAGTCTCTGGGCTGCTTTCCATAGAAGATGTAAGCCTGGCGGAAGGTCTGCCTCTGTCCTAGGCATGTGTTCCCATCTTCCAGCATTGGAGTCATGCTCCTTCTTCCTCACGCTTCAGTTGACCTCATGAACCTTTACATAGCTTCAACAGGGAAGTGTGCAGAGAGCTTGGACTCAGAGTATTCCTACCAAATTACCCCTGTCTGAAGACTTTGCAAGACTTTTGAAGGGTATGGGTCAGGGAGGGGAGAGGTGATAATTTTGTTCATAAAGGTCAAGCTGGATGTAAGGACACGTACTCTCACTGAGAAAGTCTGAGTGTAAAAGCCTGGAATCTGGCTACAGGGCTGCATTCCAGTAGTGAAGAAGGCCAACTATGCTGGCCTGGAGGCCAAGGGCTCTACCCTATTCCAGGCCCAGTTAAATGCTAGTTTAAAGAATTAAATGGATCCTATCCAACACATACAGTCTTGGCTGGTCTATCACACAGAAATCTATTGATGATGTACACAATGAAAAAATTACTCTAGAACTATAACTTGAAGGACCTACACATAAACCTCTTGCCACCATGTGTTGAAATCCTATCCCTTATCAATGTTACCCACAACTGAAGTTAAGATAATGGCATTGTTCATTATGTCATTTCCTGAACCAGTAACAAACCACAGACCAATACCTGGACAAAGGACATTTCACGATTTAGTAATCAAGAATAGTGGTGTAACCTGGGCCTCACACATAGTCAAAGCTGAAAATCCCACAATGTGAAAGTGGTTAAAAAGGKGGAGGGAGATGAAGAGAAGAAAACCTTTCATGTTTTATCATTTGCTGCTTTCAAATGCTTTTTTGCAGGAACAAGCTTACAAGGTACTGAATTCCTTAACCTTTCACTCTGTTGTAAGAAAGATTCTTCACCTTTAAGTGCTGAGTTTATTACTTTAAAGAGTTAAAAACTGAATAAAATGAAAATGTAAATTATTTCCATTTTGTTTTCAAGTTATTTTGTTTTGCAGTGATGCATAAATTTTAGGAAGATCAAATCATCATTTGATTCCCATACATTCACACACCACAGTTTTGATTTGTGTTTTTTAAATCTACTTTTAGTGTCATATCAGAAACTATGTATCTGTTATTTAGATGCAGATTATCTCATTGACTACTCAGCAGTTCTATCAGCTCATGCAGCACCCTCAGTGCAGTGATACATGCTTATCAATATCTCAATAAGAACTTCCTGGAAAATTATTTTTCCCCCTTTAGAAAAATTTAGCTTGTCATCATGAAATCAAACCACAATGTGTTTTGATCAAGACCTTTTAAAAAATGAGGTTTTGTTTTCTCAGTTAAAAAAATCAAAATCTGAAGCTTTCAAAAAGGTGTCTTTAATTTTAATATCCATGTGTCCTCCACTGAAAACTAGTTTAAGAAAACTAGGAGCACTCCACAATATGAAACACTAGACACATCCATTTTTCTCTAGTAATACAGACATTCTTTCTCAAATGCATCCCTCATTTCTTGGTGTGACATGGGTTGAGAAGTTTGAGTAGGTAGGAGGGGATTATGGCATTCGTTTCTCTCCCCTTAATCTTATTTCTTCCAAAGATCAGGCTTTTGCTCAGGAGTACACTCTTCTCTTCAGGGTATATAAATAAAGGGCAAATAGTCCCTGAGYGTGTGACTCTTGCATGGTAAGGTCAGCACTAGTTGAGAGCTCTCATCGATCTGCTGAGTCAGGCTGGAGAGTATGAAATTCCTCTTAAGTGTGATCCAGCACCCATCCACGCCCTCCGAAATCTTTGTCTTCACTGAGCACTCAAAACAGGGAAAGATAGGCAAATATTTATCTAAATGAAAATTTATTAAGGCTCTTTTGCTAGCATACACTGAACAAAATTTATTCCCAGTTATCTTGATGTTATCAGAATTTCTTGATTAATTCATTGTTTTTACTACATCCTATAAAGGCAATTCAGCTCTCACATAGCTAATACAGGACTATTCACTTCCAAAACAGAGGAATTTGGCTGCCTATATAAACACTTCCTTTCCATCTCACTATGTTACTGCTTGGTGTTATTATACAAATATTATRTTATAATTATAGTAATTTTTCAAAGAAGTTTGCCCTTTTACTTAGATATTGGTTCAATATCTAAGGGCCAGAAGGAGGATCCAGGGAACTATAGGCCTGTCAGGCTGACCTTGGTGCCAGGGAAGGTTATGGAGCAGATCATCTTGAGTGCCATCACGCAGCATGTACAGGACAAACGGGTGATCAGGCCCAGTCAGCATGCGTTTATGAAAGGCAGGTCCTACTTGACTAACCTGATCTCCTTCTGTGACAAGATGACCCGCTTAGTGGATGAGGGAAAGGCTGTGGATGTTGTCTACCTAGACTTTAGTAAAGCCTTTGACACCATTGCCCACAGCATTCTCCTGGAGAAACTGGCTGCTCATGGCTTTGACGGGCATACCCTTCACTGGGTAAAAAACTGGCTGGATGGCCAGGCCCAAAGAGTTGTGGTGAATGGAGTTAAATCCAATTGGTGGCCGGTCACAAGTGGTGTTCCCCAGGGCTCAGTATTGGGGCCATCAATGATCTGGACGAGGGGATTGAGTGCACCCTCAGTAAGTTTGCAGACGATGGATACCAAGCTGGGCGGGAGTGTTGATTTGCTTGAGGGTAGGAAGGTTCTACGGAGAGGTCTGGACAGGCTGGATTGACGGGCCAAGGCCAATTGTATGAGGTTCAACAAGGCTGTGTGGGGTCCTGCACTTCGGTCACAACAACCCCATGCAATGCTACAAGCTTGGGGAAGAGTGGCTGGAAAGCTGCCCTGCAGAAAAGGACCTGGGGGTGTTGGCCGACAGCCGGCTGAATATGAGCCAGCAGTGTGCCAATAGCATCCTGGCTTCTATCAGAAATAATGTGGCCAGCGGGACTAGGGAAGTGATTGTTCCSCTGTACTCGGCACTGGTGAGGCTGCACCTTGAATATTGTGTTAAGTTTTGGGCCCCTCACTACAAGAAAACCATTGAGGTGCTGGAGCGTGTCCAGAGAAGGGCAACGAAGCTCGTGAAGGGTCTAGAGCACAAGTCTTACGAGGAGCGGCTGAGGGAACTGGGACTGTTTAGTCTGGAGAAGAGGAGGCTCAGGGGAGACCTTATCGCTCTCTACAACTGCCTGAAAGGAGGTTGCARCGAGGTGGGTGTCGGTCTCTTCTCCCAAGTAACAAGCAATAGGACGAGAGGAAATGGCCTACAAGTTGCACCAGGGGAGGTTTAGATTGGATATTAGGAAAAATTTCTTCACTGAAAGGGTTGTCAAGCATTGGAACAGGCTGCCCAGGGAAGTGGTTGAGTCACCATCCCTGGAAGTATTTAAAAGACGTGTAGATGAGGCGCTTAGGGACATGGTTTAGTGGTGGACTTGGCAGTGCTAGGTTAACGGTTGGACTAGATGATCTTAAAGGTCTTTTCCAACCTAAACGATTCTATGATTCTATGATTCTGTGATTCAATTTTAGACCTCTGGCTTTGAAACTATTTTAAAAGTTCTGGAATTTTTCAGAGAATTAGGCCAGGAGGGAGTAATGGGAACATGGAGTGTGAACTAGTTATATCCGGTTTACTTTCTCCAAATTTATGAGTCATAAAGAGCAAAGAAAGCTGTCATCATCATACCCCCATGTTGTCCCAGTCACTATGTCAAACAAAATAGCCAGTGTTATCGTTATATCATTATTATTAACTGAGGCAGTATTTGGAATTTTGAGCAGAGAATGGGCAGTATTGTGTCATGTGTTGCTGAAATACAAAATAAGATGCTTAAACGTATAGGTTTTTTAAAAAAAACATGCTTCCCTTATAAGAAGCCAGTGGTTTAGCTTCTTAGTCTATATGTTCTAGTCTGAATCACCTACATGTATCTAATTCAGAAGATTTCCTGAAAGCGTTTTTTCTTTTTGTGTTTGAATTGTTTTGGGTTTTTTATAAGGAAGAAATAGATGGGGTTGTGAAGGCTGGAGGCTGCAGTGGCCATGAGATGGTGGACTTCTGGATCCTGAGAGAAGAGAACAAGGAAAAGCAGGATCACAGCCTTGGACTTCAGGAGAATAGACTTTGGCCTGTTCAGAAACCTACTTTGAAGAATCCTATGGGTTGCGGTCCTAGAGAGAAAAGAGGATCACCTCCTCAAGTTCAGGAATGGTCCATCCCTATATACAGGAGGTGACATGGAGCTGGATGAACAGGAAGCACCAGAAAAAAATTCATACATAAAAAGGAAGCGTACAAGAGGTGGAAGCAGGAACGGGTGACCCAGAAGGAAGATAGACACACTGTCTCAGTGTGCAGGGAAAGGATTAGGAAAGCCAAATCCCATCTGCAGTTGAATCTAGCAAGGGATCTGAGGGGCAACAAGAAGGGCTTCTACAAGTATATCAGCAGCGAAAGGAAGACCAGGGAAAGTGTGAGTCCACTGCTGAATGGGAAAAAGACCTGGTGATGAATGCCACAGAAACGGCCAAGGTATTCAATGCGTTCTTCATCARTAAGACCCGCATTCAGGAATCCCAGGGCCCTGAGAACAGTGGGAAAATCTGGAGCAAGGAAGGCCTACCCTCAGTGGAGGAGGATCAGGTTAGGCAATGTTTAAACAAACTGGACATACACAAGTCTGTGGGATTTGATAGTATGCAGCCATGAGTGCTGAGGGAGCTGGCAGATGTCATTGTGGCCTGCTCTCTGTTATCTTTGAAAGGTCAGGGTGATGTGGAAAGGTTCCTGAGAACTGGAAGAAAATAAATGTCACTCCTCTCTTGGAGAAAGGCAAGCAGGAGAAACTGAGGAACTACTGGCCTGTCAGCCTCACCTCAGTCTTATGGTGCAAAAAATTCTGGAAGCCATTTCCAAACATATTAAGGAGAAGAAAAACACATTAAGGACAAGGAGGTCAGCATGCATTTCCAAAGGGGAAATCATGCCTGAGCAACCTGATCGCCTTCTATGATTCGATGACTAGCTTGATGGATGAGGACATTGTTTATCTTGACTTCCAAGTCTCCCATAATATCCTCATAGACAAACTGATGAAGTATTGGCTAGATAAGTAGACAGTGAGGTTGACTGAAAACTGTCTGTAATGCTGGACTTGAAGGGTAGTGATAAGCAGTACAAAGTCCAGCTGGAGGCCAGTCACTGGTGGTGTACCCCAGGGCTCAATCCTGGGGCCAGTACTGTTCAGCATCTACTAATGCAGCCTCCTGGGCTGCATTAGGAAGAGTGTTGCTATCAGGTTGACAGAGGAGACTTGTGCTCAGCCCAGGTGAGACATTAGGAGTGCTGGGTCCAGTTCTGGGCTCCCTAGTGCAAGAAGGACATGGACATACTGGAGCAAGTTCATTGAAGGGATAGAAAGTTTATTAAGGGTCTGGAGTATCTTCATATGAAGAAAGGCTGAGAGAGCTAGGACTGTTTAGCCTCAGAAGAAAAGGTTTGGGGGCAATCTTTTCAGTGTGTATAAATACATGATTTAGGGCAGTAAAGATAGAGCCAGACTCTTCTCAGTGGTGCCCAGTGAAAGGACAAGAGGCGATGGGCACAAATGGAAATATAGGAAATTCTGTTTAATCATAAGAAAAAACTTTCTTACTGTGAGGATGGTTGAACACGAGAACAGGTTTCCGAGGAAGGCTGGGAAGTCTCCATCCTTGGAAATATTCAAAACCTGACTGGACCCTGGGAAAACAAAAAAAACAGGGAAAACAAAACCCTGGGAAACCTGTTCTGGTTGACCCTGCTTAGAACAGGGGTTGGACTAGATGATCTCCAGAGATCCTTTCCAACTTCAACTGTTGTGTGATTCTGTGATACTCCCTAGGAAGTTTTAGTGCTAGAAAGTCTGATAGGAATTTTAAGTGAAGGCAGTGTGAACGTTGCTATATTTTCCACTTCAGGGGGAAAAGGGAAAGAAAAATGAAAAAAATAAAGAAAAAGAAAAAAAGACTGCACCATCACCACCCTCTTGGGTGCCTCTCAATTAAAAACTGATATTTGTTTGAAGTAATTCTTTCAGAAATCCCAGTGTGACTGAGGCTATTATAAAAGCTTTTGTTTACATGCATTAAATTACAACAGTTTTCCAAGAAATCTGTTTTCATTCAGTTATTTACTCTCAAAAACAGGTTTCTTGAGACCAGGGAGAAGGCTGCTTGCAACCATATGGAATTCTCTGACCATCACAGCTTCCCCTTAGAAGTTCCCATCTATCTATCTTTTGCAAATGCAAATCAATCTGACTCTATGACACTTTCCAAGGCAATAAAAGTTTATAATGCATTTGGAGGCCGCTACACAGGAGAAATGAGTACTTTCCCACCACACTCCCCCTTCTCTTTCACCCCCCCAAGGAAAATTGAAAAAAACCCCAACACTATACATTTGCACTTGAACTAAAATAGTATTGGTGGTTACATGAGAGTGGAAAAGAGGGTCCTGGAGCTGGAGCTAACTCCAGGCATTTAGTGGTCATAAGTATTATACAAGCCTGTAAATTAAAGAGTGTATAACTCATAAACCCAACGTCCCCCTCCAGTCTCTCTCTCTCTTTTTTTTTTTTAATTGAAGCCAAATTCCACTTTCAACCAGCAGAAATTCCCTGCCCCCACCGCCCCATTGTTGGGAATCTCTGGAAAGGCCAGATGTTGGTGGCAGTAATTCAGGGGATGGAGGAGCGCCTGCAATATCCACTGCCCTCTGGAGGAGGAGAGCACGGCTGTGCTGCTGGAACCCATCCGCCTGTGCAGGCTGTAATGCACTGTATGCTTCTGTTGTGGTTTTGCCTAACAACAAATGGGGATTAAAACTGGAAACTACTTAATGGTGCAAAAAATTAACATAGCCCCTAAAGGCTTGGAAATTTAAATCTGAGTTTGTACTCACTGATATTCTGTGGTGTGTCATGTTAATTCATGTTCTATTTTTATGTCTTATTATGAGAAATGTTGCTTATTATAGAAGGGAAAAATCTGTCAGATATGATCAATGTCTTCATGTCTAAGATAGTAGCCTTGTTGTAGCCACATAGGCCTAGGATTTTAGAGAAACAAAGTTTTTAGGGAGATGTAATTTCCTTCTTTTAGAAAAACTGGCAGAGGTGGAAAAAGCACATGCTTTTCAGGTACAGTTCTTCAGTTTTTAAATTCAGAGGTACTGAAACGTGTAGAGATGAAGTAGGGCATAATTGATGAATATCTGTACTCATGTACTTAATAAACTGGAGAACCAAATTCAAACTTAATCTTTAACTAAAGATTCCCACACTATAAAAAAAGTGGAAGAATAATGAATGATGAGCCAAGTCCTAAGTTGCTGAACAGCCATAAAATGTCATAACTTTTCAGATTTACAGAAACATTTTCAGGTAAAAGTAAACCATAGTATTTCAGTTTTATAAACATAATTTTAACACCACAAACAAAAAAGTTTTCCATATTTTACTTTTAAGTGCAGCTACAAAAAGTTAAATAAGAGACAAAACTGTCTTACCACAATCGTAAGCCAAAGATTCCACTGTTGGTACATGAAAACTTAAGAGATAAATTGACTGTAAACAGTAGTAAAAATGATTGGTCCCTTTTTCATTGTGGTAGATGTTCATAAACAGCCAGCACAAACGGCAGAAAACAAWTTTGATTTTTTTTTTAAATCTTTTTTTGTAAAATGAAGGATTTTCATAATTGCTATGAGTTAACATAAAAGTGTTTCTTAAAAAATCAAAGCCCTTGAAAAATGACAGATTAAATAGACTGACAAACAAGATCTAATAAAAGTCATAAAGTCCTCTATTCCATCCAACTTTTAAGTCATCTATCATGATCCTAATACAAAATATTAATAGGAAGAGATTTGTTCTGGAAGGGTCTAATATTTAAAACAGACCACTTGTATTAAAACTTTCCAAGATTGAGTCTCTCAATAATCCTTCCTTTCCCTCAGAAAAGCAGAATGGAGAGCCATGAGAGCAATCGATTGCACATCTCCAGGAGGAAGCCTCCCTGAAGCCTTTTTTAACTGATCGTGCAAATAGATGATCCACAGCCAACTTAGGATCAGACAAGRTATACAGCCACCAAGAACAGCAGTACTCCCTCCCTCCCCCAAAATCTGCATGGCTTCTCTCTGGCTCCCTCTGCAATGCAGAGCTCTACTGAGACCTCACGGACCACTCCTACTCACACACTGCTCTCCAAAACCTGCCCTGGCCTTTCTGGTTCCTCATCAACCTTGCCCTTACTGGCCTTCCTCAGTCCTCAACACCTCCCTGCATGCACTCCTTGAATATTCTGTGTCATTATCACAAAATTCATTTTTGCTCTTGGGGGAAGCCTTGGAAAAGTGGAAGTGAATGTTGCCTCCACAACTGAAAAGCCTTGAGTGGGTCCTGGCACTACATGAGGAATTGTATTATTCAGTGAGGAATGAGATCTGAAGAGCCCTATTCAAGTCTATGAATCATTTACTCAAAAGACTACAATAGTCACCAGGCAGAAAATAGTATGAATGCAGAAAAAAAAAAAAAAAAAAAAATAATGGCAGCCTCAATCTTACAAACACTTATGTGTGTACTTAATGTAATGTGGATGAATATTGATTTCAATGGAAGTGCTTATATGCATAAAGCAAGGCATATGCATGCTTATAGGATCAAGGCCAAGACTGTTAAGCACTGCAAGCTGAGCTTTAATGACTGATAAAGCAACTTAGAAATACACAAAAATATGTCAAAGAAATATTCAGGATGCCTGGCTGGTTTCAGTGCTTGTAAAATGGTATCTCTGCTCTCAGTCTGAAATAAGAAAAATAATTTTTTAGTAAATTAATGACAATCACTTAAAATTAGAATGTAATATAATGTACGAGCAAAAGGAACACACATATGTGGCTGAATAATTCTACCTCCTGCTAGAATGCATCCATTTCTGTTAATATGGCAGCTATTGAAAAACGCACAAAAACATAACAGTTTATGTCAAGAAGGTGAATGATCCTCCCATTCGCAACCGCCAGGGAAAATTAAAGATGGAATGGAATTGCTCACAACAGAATTCATCCTGCAAGTATACAGACTGGGAGTTGTGAAGCCAATGGGTGCTCATTTCAGGCTCCACTGTGCAGCTTAAACAAGCTCAGTTTTAATGTAGGTGGACATACTGGCCACACAAATTATCTCATGCTCTGTGTCGTGGTACAATTTGAAACACTGATCTAACATTTTACCAAAACTAATTTTTTCTTCAGCCTGTTATAAAAAAGAATGGATATGAAATACTTTGTGGAAACGCACACTCTGGTTTCTTTTTAAGTGCTCTCACGGAGACTGTTTAATTGCGTAACTAAAATGACAGTGCGGGACAGTGACTGGTAACTTAATGCTGAAGACTTTGAAAACCTTAGTCTTAATTCCCCACTCAGTAACAACACAACTAATTTAGCAGTGATTAACATGGAAAGCGGACCCTCAGCTCAGCCTGAATGCCTAACTGATACTGTTTTCAATTATGGTGACTGCTCTGGTCTTTAATGATCCTGAGTGAGAACACAGTGTTTGTGAGCAGTGCTGGATTGACAGCGGCAAATATTCCAACTTTCCAGACCCTACAAGCCACACACCTAAATCTTTTTTTAGAAGTATACTGCATATTTTAGAAAGCCAAACTGAGGGGAACAACAGTCTCCCAGGGAATGAGGCTTGGCTGAGCACTTAACTAATGTGCACAGAGCCCTGTGGTGAAAAGGCTGTGCCGTCTCCAGCCCTGAAGTTAGGTGGTGTAGCCCCACCAGATGCATGGTGCCCACACTGAACAGTTCAGAGCTGTCATGAGGAATCTTCTTTGAATGGGAGATGATGGATAAGTGTCCGTTCAGACCTGGTCATCTCTACTAACATTACCAGCTCATGACTACCAGTATCTGGTAAAAATGGAGTTTTGTAGGAAACTTCAACTTCGGAAATCCCTCAAAAAGTTGTATAAGACCAGGATTCCTGTGCTCTTTCCACTTCGCTCCAGGATGACCAAAATAACAATAACCAAATATAGCAGCAAATTGCTAGCTTTCCACCTACAGTGCCTCAGCATCATTGGCCGAGGAGGTAGAGTGTCCTCTGCTGCACAGCCTGCTTATCTCTGCCTATCTAGGGGACTATTGTAGAGACATACACTCACTTGCATTATTTTTGGCTCAAGGTAAGTTCTACTCTGGTCTCTAAAGACCTCGAGAGATGGTTGCACTCTGACTTACCTTTTTTCCCCCTCTCTCTGCTGTGTGCCTTCCTGAGGACATTTCCAGTTTTCCTTATTTGATTAACAGCAATACAACTCTGTGACTGCTATTTACCAGTCTGCAATGCACTGAGTATAAGTGTAAAAAAGAGTATAAAGAACACATTTAAAGGCAGAAAAGATCATGCTTTTTTTAGTATGTAAAGTGGTTATTTTAATAAAACTTTGTTTGTACTGCCCAGTGCAGAATTGTGGGGCTTTTCTTCTGAAATTGCTTTAACGTAGTGTTCTTTGCCCTAACCCTACAATTTTCGTCATGTCTATATTCTTCAAGAAAAAGAAAAACAATATAGGAACAGCCCAGTGAAATTAAACTGTTACCCCAGAGAAAACAGAAGGAAAAAAAAAAAAAAACCCCAAACCTGTGAACTTTGAGGATGGGGCTTCAAAATAGTTATGTGCACTTTAAAACCAGATCTTTAGCTGACGAAAATCAGCATGCCTCCACCGAAGCAAATGAAATGATGCCAAAACACGCCAGGCGAGTACTTGACACTCAGTTGCGTGCAGCAATTCCCTGGTCTGTGGCCGCTTTAAGAACACTTGAACTGGCAGTTTGCTCAGGCAGGTTTTCGACTTGTCCGTGGAACTGCAAGAATTTTCTCACCTCTCGTCAGCGTGGATCTGCAGCCAACATCTTTAAAAATCCATCCCAATCTTATTCAGCTCAAAGTTGTATATTAAAATAAGGCAAGCCCTGAGATGAATTAGAGGCGAAGGGCCTCATTGCACACTTGAACTCTCTGTGAGGCTTTCGTTGACATCAGTGTGAGCTGTGTCTGCAGATCAGTGGCCCCCCTTTGTTACAGAGTAACAAATCTTAACACACAGTCTGCTTCTGACAGAGCCAAAGTCTTCCTTTGAACAAGCACATTCTTCCCTCAGATTCACGCAAAGACATCAACCAGCGTTGCCAGATGACACACTCAGAAAATCAGGATGCTGTCTTGGACCAGTAGGGCAGAGACTGACTGACAAGGACTGTGCAAATCTGGAAAAATCAAGACACTTACTATTTATGGGAGATATCAGGAAAAATACCTCTAAAATAAGAGCATCCTAATTTTAATTGTGGTAACTAAATCCTAACACTCACTAACTGATAGCAACACCAGTGACAGCAGAAATGTGTCTGAGGTGTAGGCAAAGAGTAATGCAGGGTCATAATTCAAATTTCTGAACACGTACAGTTAAGGCCATATTTTGCAGGAAGTCATTTAAGCACTTATAAAAGGATAAGTTTTTTCAAGCATGCTAAACATCCAAAAGCTTCTGTTCTGGCTTTGTCTGTAACCAGATTTTCCAAAGGTCTCTGTTTCCTGATGCTGAGAACTTTTGCAGACCTGAACTTTCTCAACCTGAACATTTCTGAAATGTTGACTGTATAATGTAACTTACTCAGTCTAGAAAGGTACATAGCTCTGCGTTGGAGTTCAGTAAGTAAACCTCAGTCACAGAGCACACATTGTTTACACATAAAGAAAATGTGTTTTGTTCTCTGAACTTCTAACCATGAAATGGTTAAAAATATTGAAGGGCCAGAACTATCAGTACTGAGAGAGAGAGTGAGAGAGAATGGAAGGAGGAGTGTGGTACTGCGCTTTGCAAGCTCAGCAGTTCTTCAGATGTGGTCTGGCATCCAGTTCATAAAGTCAAGCAAATCTGCTCATTTCACTCGTATATACAGACACATATGCACCAGCAGAGATATACACATAGATTTAAAACTCTCTGAACAGYAAAATAAAGCACTATCATGTACATCTTTAGGAGGTCAGAAGAAACAAACGAATGAAGTTTAAAAAAAATCATTGCTTTGTAGTATTTCAGCACAAAAACACTAGCTGAAAGTTTCAGGTATGTGACAGCTACGGTAGGTTTTCTCTAAGAGGACACTGCTGATGATATCATTTGAACTTTCTGCTTCACTTTGAGTTTCTCATGATCATATTTTTTACTGGAACTGATAGGAACATGTTAACAGAAAATACTTTCATCCAAAAACCACTGTTTTGTCAGAGCAAAGTCATTTCATTGAAACAGAGTAATTTGAAAATTTTTTGGCTAGAAACTTTTTGAGGTCTCTCTTGTTAATTCTGATTAGGAAGAGAAAAAGAGAAAAGCAGATGGAGGGGAAGAAAACCAGAGGAAGAGAGAAGGATGCATGTGCACATTCATGTAGGAAAAAGAATTTTGGCATACTTCTGGGCAAATAGATGAGAGAGGAAGAAGCAAATTCCAGAATGTTGAAATACAGGCATGAAATTGGATTTTTCTCCCTAGGTCTGCTCCAGTTTTTTCTTACTGGAGTGCAGGTTTTCTGGTTCTTCTGTGTTCTTTCTTTTACATTTTCCATGGAACGTGGGATTTCTTGCACTGTGCCAGACTCAACAATGCCCATGCAACCGAACGTAACACAAGTATTAGATTGACCATAACAGCTATCTAGAACAAGTTACAGCAGGGACAGTATTTTTTTATCACTCTGTGGCAGGAAAAAAAGATTGTTCAAGTCTTAGATTGGGTAATAGGATTTGAGGTGATGACTAAGGATGCTAGTCATGTGAAGATATCCCAACTCAACAGTGGGAGATTTAGTGATAGACTGTGAGGTGAATAGGTAAATCTCTGCAGGTTGAGAAAAACATGTGGTTTATCAATGTAGACAGTAGATCTCATTCCCTTTGTCTTTCTCCAAATAAATAATGAAAGCAGTATTTTTTAATGCAAAAGAAAACAAGATGTTTGGTAGATCCCTCTCCAGATTGGAGCTCTTACGAAAGATTTAGACAGAGTGAAAATGTGTGTGACTGTCTCAGCCTGCATGAAGCAGCATCTGATTTTTCACACTATGTCATGCCAACTTAGAGTAATAAGAACCTATTGTTTCTACAGAAAATGGAAAATAGTATCTAACAATAAAATAAACACATCTTTGGCTGAGAATGCCCACTGCCATGTTTTGGGTCATTCACATGAGCAAATTAAAGTGTGTTTCACAGCCCTTCTGTAGTCTGTTTTTTCCACCTTCTTGAAGCAGAGCAGTTATGTTGTGCTACCCAAAGTAAATGTGGAAACTCAAAGCTGCTGCACTTTTGGCATAGATGGGCCTAAGGGAAGCCTATTCAATAAGTTTTATCCTGCTTAGAGCAGGTCAGCAACTATGATGAGCCATAGCCATTTTTCCTATCTCTTCCTCTTTCTGACTAGTGTCGGTTATTTGTCCTCTTCACAGTGTGGTTTCCATGAGTACCATATGGAGTTTGTCCCAGTCTTACAGTAAGGATTCAATTCCTAACATTGAAAAAGAACAGGGGAACATTCAGCAAAAATGATAGGTTGTGAACACAGCATACTCTTTGCCAGAGGAGCTAATTACCACAAGGTCACTGTGGCCCAGGAACTGGACAAGATTTAAAAAAGGCTGGACATTTTCAGGGTGAACAAATACACCAAGAGATATTATTCCACATGTGTGTGCATATGTATTTTAAATACATATATGCATACATATATATGTATATATATACATAAAAGAAATATTGAAAAGCAAGGCATGATTCATAATTGAAACCAATCTGTATTCAGACTAAGGCAGGCACTTTACTGGGATTGATTATTCCTCAGCTGCCCTGTTGTGCTTTCTCCTCTAAAGCAGCCTGCACTGGCTGTTGAAAAAGATCATTTCACATGCCTGACCCTGTATGCCATTTCCTAAAAGCTCTGAGCAATAGGAAAGTTCTCGGACTTCAATGCAAGAACCCGAGGTCTGGGAGATACCCCTCCCATGCTACAGTCCCTCTGCTTTAGCTGCCATTCCTTGTAAAAGGCAAGAACCTCAGACCTGCAGCTTATGATAGCCAAAACCAGTCACAGAGACTTCTTGGCCAGGCCAGATCCTGTCTGGTTTGTCAGAACCCTGAATCCTTCATGGTGTCATAAGGCACACTGATGATGATGATGGTGATATCATAGCCTCAGAGATCAGTTCAGGAAGCTTGTTAAACCATGCTGTTCTTTATAGCTCAAGCTTCACACTTCCACTACACAGGCAATGGGGTGAACGTAGCTCAGGGCCATGCTGCCGTAGCACAGCTGAAGCTCAGGCTCCCTGCACACCCTCTTCCCTTGCAGCCTGTGACTCTGGGACTGTTGATGCTAAGACACTACAGATTTCTCTCTGTCTAATATAGAGTGCCCTGATGTTACCACCTGGGCAGGTGGGGTAGAGATAGGTGGACAGTGCAAGGGGAGGGAAGGGCATGGCTGGACCAATGCAAGGCGATAACAAAAACCACCCAAGGCATTCCCCAGAGATCACCCACCACCCGTACTTCAGTCTAAGCTTGTGTCCAAACAATGTTGAGATCACRTTCAAAATACACATGATCTTCATCCTTAAACCTTTATTTATGGTAACTAATGACAATTTTAAATTTAGTATCTTGCATCTAATTTTTCTATTTGATGAATTACCCTCTTTATTACCAGATTGAGGTCCCCCATAAACTAACTGCAAATTATCTATTGATACTCTCTTTCTCTTCTGTTTCTTTTCCCCTACAATGCAATTCTCTGCTGTACAGCAATTGTATTTGCCTGGGACTACGGAAAGAGTTAGGTAAATCAATTTTAAGCAAACCATATATTGTATGCTTATATAGTTTCATTTCCAATAAATAACCTGGAATAGCTAGTCAACTTTACATGCAATCTTAATTTGAGTTTCATATGCATAACGGAAGCAAGGAAAAATGGGACAGACTTGAGAAGGGAAGAAAGATTATATGGCTACAAGCACAGTGAGATGTAAACTCATTTACAAGGGCATCTGCATCTGTATGTCCAGTCAAGTGGCACAGTGAATTGCGAGGGGATTATTGATTTCAAAATGACTTAACTGCAGTCATGCAGTACTGAGAATACCTTATTGCTTCCCTTAGCTTCATGTACCAATTTGATCATATTTTGTGTATGTCTCAGCAGTCACACATGTAAGTCCTGAAAATAAGGTGATTAAAAGGGCAACAACCACAAGAAAAAAAAAAAAAAAAAAAAGGAAAGCAGTCTCTCACCATATAAGAGATGAGGTTTGCTCTTTATTTTCCAAAGCCACAAATACTATACTTATCTTTTTGAATACCTCTCTTGAAACAATTAAAATGCAACTTCTTACAGCAATGCTGAGCACCAGCCCTCTGAAAATCAGGTCCCATCCAAACTGGAGCCACCCAAACAAATTTATATCACTTTTAAGGTTTGAATTTTTTAACTTCCACAGTCAGCATGAGTACAACTTTTTGAATGCGTGCTTAATATGGACCTAAGAGAACTTTGAAACRGCCCATTGCAAGCCTTTAAAACATCCGTGTGTGCACAGGCCTGCTAACTTTTTAAAACTATATTTCAAGAGAAGGAGCAAGAAATAAGCATTATCTCCCCTAACATATGGATTAAAATTTTTACACTGAAAGTAATTAAAATACCATGACAAATTAAGAGCTGATAAAAGGCCACAGCTAAAGATTTATGATCTTTTTTTTTAAAACATCTTTAAGCTTTACCAAATGTACAGTGCTCCATGTACTTCATCTCTAACATCTGAATCCAGTTAGCAATGATTTTCAACTAACAGGGTGTTCCTTTGCATCAAAATGTGTAGCAAGATCTCTGTGTTACGCATGTCATCTTATGACAGTCAGTTAGCTCACTTGCTGAAGTGCATTAGGAAACTGTTTTAAAGAGCTTGCACCTTTTGTCAGAGTGGTTAAAAAAACCCCAACATTGTTTAACAGCCCTGTATATCTTACCGTTATACTCTCCACCTTTTGCAAAGGTCAGGGAAGTGTCATTTTGTGACTGTACTAATTTATTCAGAAAGCACAGCTTAACTCTTCCTGTGACTTGTTAAAATCATGACAACACCATATCGGGGCGGGGGGGGGGGGGGGGGGGGGGGGGGGGGGCAGGATTCAAAAGTGTAGACAACACACGTTTAGTGAGTAGCTTTTTACTTGTGTCTTACATCAATCACTCCTGACATTTCCAAGGAGAAATCCTATCTGGACCCTAAAAATCTATTTCCTTTTCTCATGACAGCTGTGATTAAGGCAGGGCAGCTTGTATCATGCAGTTCTCTAATGATGAAGGCAGCCCTTCACGTCAACTTTCTTCTTAAAGTTGCAGTTATCAGAAATATTCCAATGTGAAATATTTCCCCTTTTATTTGTTCCATGCAGATTTCCAGTAAAAATCAGCTTTATTTGGGTGGTTTACAGAACTATCCCTAGAGTTCCACTGCAGCCAGTAAGAAATCAAACCTTCTGGTTTCCAAAAGGTATAGCTGGTTGCCTCTCAGCACGGCACCTGGTGTTTCTGAGGAATAGAAAAGGAATCATAGTGCCAGCTTGTCATCTGGAGCCACCCTCGCATTGCTTTGTATAATGTGAATGGGACGTGAGAGTAGTTCAGTGCCTCATGTTATATTAGTGTTCTGCTCAGGGCAGTGTAGACTCAAATCTCATTAAATATGGTTGTTTGAAATGACTTAATCATTGAATGGCATTGGGTCTGTATTATCAGCACTTACAGTAGGTCCAGAGGCTCATTGTCTGGGTTGTATCAATGCACAGTTTCACTACCTTTCTTCACTTATCTGAGAAATACCTACACTAGTTAAAATTAGAAATGCTCTGACAGTGGATTATCTGCTGCTCACTCCTACCCATAGGTGATGGCAAAAAGCMCTTCTTTTTATTGAGTTAATAATTACCAATCTTTTGGGGAAAGAAAATGATCTATCTTTGTATTTCTGATATAATGCAACACAGGCCTCCTTGTCACATGATTCAGCACTCAATAACTAGACTTCAGGAGACAAGAACTGTGCTACATTAGAAGTCAAAAAAGCTCCCTCCTTTCCCCCTCAACTCTCGCTAGGCTACTAAAGTTTATACCAGAGCCATCCACAGGTTACTGAACACTTTCCAGCACTTCAGCTTTAGAAGTTTTTTCTCCTTTTTACGAAGGGCACTGTAATTCTGTTGGGCCTCAGATGGGTTTTCAACGTCAACCTGAGGTCAARTGTGTGAATCTCAAGACAAGATCAGGACACATCTGGAGGGCTGTGCATTACTGTCCTACCCTATTAAAAAGCAGCAACAACAACAACTGCTTAGGAGTTCCTGGGGCTGAGCCTGACAGCGAAAACAGATGGATCACACTTCAGGATTTAATTTTCAGATGTGATTCCCCCATGCAGATGAATGGTTGGCACAATTTATGTTCTTAAAACAGGTTAATTTTTTGAAGTCAAATTCTGTTCTAAGATGTACGAGACATCATAAAAAGTTGTGATAGCCTCTTGTGTGTGACATACTGTACTGTGGATCATGGACTCTATGTGGTGCAGTATCTCCACTGGAATAAACTCACAGAGCCCCACTGACTGAGGAGTGGCTGTGACAATTTGGATAGCTGCTGACCTGGCTGCTCACCTTTCACCCATGTAATAGGTTTGCCTCCTTTTACCCATTAGAGCAATCAGCAAACCAAAGCTCATCAACATTATAGCATGTTCATAGGTAACTACTAACTCTGACACATTTTTAGGCAATGACAAGTGAAAATAGGAAGCAAGAAAATAACCGTTCAAAAAAGATTAGGTTCTAAGTGACTAGTTTACATACTTGCCTCCTTACGTGTGGATCAGAAAAGTTATGTATTGTTTATGGAAGAAAGCCAGTGCCTCTTAAACATTATTCATGACAAAATTCAGCTTGCTACTCAGCCTCATACCACAGTCTAGGTGAATTTAAAGCCTAGGGCTTGCACAGGTTTTTTGTTGGGTTTTTTTTGTTTGGTTTGTTTTTTGGTTTTGGGGGTTTTTTTGGTGCTAGAACTATGTACATGCTCTCAGTATGAATATGTAACAGAGAGACTGCTTGCTTAAATACATTCACTCCCCACACTCACACCTACACACACACACACACAATGCTGCATGCATCATTATCATACCATAGGGGTAAGCAGAAAAAGAGAATGAATCCCTATGTATTTGCCTGAAGAAAATGGGCTTAGTTCATAAAAGCCAGCAATTTATCTTGGTAAGTTTTCTGCACTCTATTTCAAATTAGGTGCCCAAATGTTTTCTGAAGTTTCCTCTTTCTACTTGTTCTCGATTAGAATCATTTTTTAGATCGTATTTTATTCACTTAAATACACGTTCCTGAAAGTTATGCAACTAGCAAATATCAGACCAAATTCCAGACTGAATGAGACATCTTTGGATTTTACAGTAATGCTATAACCCCCTTTTTCTGCGTAATTCTCACAAAGTCCTGGAAACCAATGAGTGTGCCGTGCACTTTGGTAAAATAGGTTCGGCTGTCATGCACACCTGTGTAATGGCTGTTGGAGAGATGAAAGCACTGATGAGACATAAGCAGAGCCTGGATCTATAATCCCTTTCCTTTTCTGCTTCAGTTTTGCAATAATTCAGCTCTCCATGACTCCATCCTGTTTTTACAGTGGCCCATGTGGAAACACAAACTACTGAAACACTCAGATCCATATCTGCAGTTGCCTACCTTTCAAGTATGTCAAAGGAAGCTGAAATACAAAAATAAACAAAAAGTATCCAAGAAACAAGTTTTTGCAGCAGGCTAAAGAAAAGGATTATAATTTCATTAACAACAAGGTCTATCAGTTGTCACAAAAAAAACATTTGTCAAAGAATTACCATCTGGGATATACACTTTTTAACAGTAACTGGTGTGAAGAGTCTTAACTCCCTTAAGTTTATCTAAGCACTATCACACTCATGTTGGATTTAAGGTGAAACAAGTCTTTTCTAAGTAAGTATTACCCATYATTCTTCATTTCCTGTTGTACCTGGTATTCCTTCTATTAGCCACATGTGTCAAAGCTAGACTTAATGATAGCTAATCTTCAAGCAATGTCTGTTAATTTTATCTGTCTGTTTCTGGATCAAGATAGAGAGCAGGGAAYTCCCCATTAGCTAACATATCCTTCAAGCTCAAAAGCTGAAGAACAAAATACAAGGGAGAAATAGACTCAGCTGAGGTTTTCTCATTTCTGTGGGAGAAAGTAGTCTCTGCTAATCAAGTAGTATGAAGGCTGCCTGAATTAGAAAGAAACAAACATAATTATAAAGTAGGAAAAAAATGGAGTCCTGTTTATTCTGATAGAGAGTCAGAAAGTTGAAGCTTTCAGAGTATTTCTTTCTTTTTCACTTTCCCCCAATTTTCTTATAGGAGGAGGAGGATTCCCAGTTTGGAGAAAGAGCTACCATTTAAGGGAAATAACCTCAGAGTTTTTGTTATGAAAAGGAAAGGAGCTCTTCCCCTATTTTCAAGACCTCTGGTTTGGAGGTTGCATGAACAAATAATAAAACCAAGGTAGTGACAGAACTCCCCAACCTGCCACGCAGTGACCAAACAAGGATTTTTCCCCAACCCAGTATTACAAGCAACAAGTATAAGTAAAATTTCTTTAACAGAGCATATTCCTTCCCAAGCATCACTTGCAAGTCATTGGTGTCAACCCAGAACAGCTAAAGGCAAAGGCCCAAAGGTCTTCATAATCAAATGAATACCAAATCTATCATCTCTGCTCATGGTAAAAGTTTGTGCTCTGCTATCTGAAAGTATGGTGAAATACAAACATGTTTTGTGGTTTAGGCACATATTTCACATAAAGTCCRAAACTACAGTATTTATGAAAACCCCTATGTGTCTGAATGCTTGCAGTAGTTGTTGCAGTTTGGAAAAAAAAGGAATTAAGGGTCCACAAGACATTTATTAAAATTTAAAATGCAAATAACATCCTCTAACTTTTGCTTTCCTTCAGATGGCATTTATTCTTATCAACAATAACATCTCACCAAGAATCCACTAGACAAATGGCAGTAAGGCAGGAGAGAAATGTCCTGCCTCTACCAACAATACAGTTTTACGTTCATAAACCACACATCGGCAGGATTTTATGAAAATAACAAGCAGCTCCAGGTACCCAACTTGTGCCACTTAAAAAGAATCTAATTTTCAAAGTTCAGGTGCTCGAAGTTTTAAATCGCCTCCTTCCTCCAACCCTGGCCACCTCAGAACTGAAGTGCCCCCAGCTTACTATCTACATTAAAAATTGTGCTCAAAATCACTTTCATCCCAGTTAATATGGAAAACAACTTATTTGCAAGGCAAGTTGTGTGTCACGGCTACACCATTTAACCCTTTATTTTGAAATGACAGGCACAAGAAATTTCTGACCTACATAAAGTGGGCTTAGACCCCCCAATACCAGAAATATGCTGGAGAGTTACAAATGCACGTGGCTACATTTAATTAAGGGTTAAAAATAAACTTTTGCTGAAACAATACACCTGTGCACCATTTCCAATATGTATAGTTCTCTTGAAGGACTGCAGCCATTAAGTATCTTCAGCTGAATGTCTTGGCCAGTAAAAGCTGACTCAAAGTGAGAATTAATGAATACACTCTAAAGCAGACATCCTTTTGCCTATGAACCCACTCAACAATTTTTCTTCCAACTGAGTAATTCCCATAAAGAACATTGTGACTTGCACTAATTAGTTAAATTGTCTCTTTCCCCCCCTTCTTTGTGTTGAAGTAGTTGCTATGTTGTAAAGTAATTGGTTCAGGGGTTAATCCCTGGCTTCCTTTCTGTCTCAGAGGCAAGTGTACACAAATATGTCCACTCTTTAGAATGTTATCACAGTGCCCTCTCTTGTCAAAAGTAAATCAAGAGGGACTAACAACAGATAAAGGGTGTGGGATTTTTTTTTTTTTTTTTTGTAAGGGGTGAGGGGAGAGGGAGATGTTTTGTTTTCTCTGGCTGTTTTCTGAGAGTTTTTTTACATGCCAGATTCAAATGTAACTTTCTCTCCAAAGACTCACTAAGCAGAGACACCTTAATGAATTGCTCAAATGTGTTGCTAAGCTGCATACAAAGAACAGACATTCAGGAAACCGACACCAGTATCACATATGTTTCATAGCATCACGTTTTATCCTTAACCCTGAAATTCAATTATTTCCTTTAAACTCRAACAATAATTACAAGATTATTCCATGCCTATAATACAAATTCACTTAATTTTTCTGCAGTTGCTTAGGAAATTATAAACTTTTGAGTGATAAAAACCCTTGTAAATGCTGGTAATAATTCAAAGACTTGCGAATGGGAAATTTCCATGTCAGTAGGTTATGTCAGACAAATTTAACAGGAAATAAAGATAACTACAAATGCCCATTTTCTTTTAGTACATAAAAAGAGTGGAGTTTTCAACCAAAAAGAAGACTGGTTTTATTTGTGAATTCTGCAAGGTAAACTTGCCACAATGATGATATGTAAAACGAGAAGGAAGATAGATAACATGGACTGACACACCTGAAGGAAACAGCTCCCTTTATGGAGAAATTAGGATTTAAGGTATAGTCTTTTCCCTGGGTTTCTGTTGGAATACAGAGAGGTGGACATGATTGAAATTTGCATTTAAATGGAAATGGTTAAAGGTAAAGGCACAATGTTTAGAAAAATGAGAGTATCCATTTTTCTAAGAGGGAGGCATACTGTTATTGTATACCATTAAGGTGTCACAGAGCCTAAAAATGTTTAGAAATATTAGACACTGCTACAGAACAAAGAACAGCAAAATGCCATTTGGAAATGACTATACACTGTGAACGAATCTGACCGAATACTACATCATATACAATTGTCTTGAATGTTTTCTGCTGCCATTACCTAATGTGAGGCCTGTTCACTAAACAGTAGAAGATCTATTAGATAGCTTTCTGCTACTTTTCAACTGCAATATAATCCAGAATCCATTCATCATTCTATCCTGGTGATTTCTGCAGGTCTTTCTCCATAGGACACCACCAGACCCTAAAATGTTTGCCTGGTACACTTTCTGACAACGCACTGTGAATTTTAACTGTGTCACATGAAAACCCTGATGTGTTTCCGTGACACCAATGAGGAAATACACATTTTGCTGAAGATAATGAAATATAGGATGCAATGAGTCATGGAATTGTTCAAATCTCATGTTGATTGGAAAATGCCTTAGCAAATATTTGTGTGTGAATCTGAGACAGACACAGGAAAATATTACCAAGAGGAATGGTAGAAGACAGAGAATTCTTCTCTTCCTTCCTCTCCCAAACAAGAAGTTAGCAACTAAACCTTGCATAGGTGTGGACTATATATGGATACACACAGGCACAAATATACGAACATTCTATATTTGTATAAGTAGACAGTATAAATGTGACATTAAGAGATTTACTTGCTAAGTCATCCTATTTTAGAAGATTTGGATCTGTTCACACCTAACTTTTTAAAGCAAGTAAATAATTATGAGACTTGAAAAGATTTTGGGTTTTGACTTTTTTTCACTATTATAATTTTCTGCATTTCTCTAGCCTTTTTCTCTCACCTTCTCTCACCTTCTCTAGCCTCTTTCTCTCACTAGTTTTACAGTGATGTTAACCCTCTACTTCAAAATAGCATTGGTGCAGCTAAAATCAGAATGTACTGAAATCTCTGTCAGCATCTTCAGAGCATTTCCTGTATCTGGGAGAAAACAGAAAAGACCAGAATTGTCTGCAGTAAAGCTCCAAATAGATATTAGTCTTAGCTATCACAACCCAGTTCAGATTCATATTTACCCCAAATCTACTAAGGGATTTTAACAGTCTTTCTTAGCCTTCCTGGATCCATAAAGGTGAGCTCCATTTCATTCACCTATCTTTTGTCTCTACTGATATGAAAGACTTACCTGCTTTTCCAAGGCAGTGGCATTTTGGGCTTTTGAACTCTTCTTCAGCTGAGGGAACTAAACTCCAGTGTTTGTGAGGGGTTAGCTCATGGGAGACAGTGCTTCTCCCACCACCGGTCCCTCCCAGTCTCCCAGAGTCTCCTGATAATAATAAAGCCATAAAAAGCTGCCCATCTGTGGTGTTCATGATGATAGAAATATAGGCAAAGGAAGGATGTTTTGTTATCCTCCTGTTGGGCCAGGATCATTTTGAAGAACAAGATTCACTTGCACATCCTGGCCCATGAAGCCAGGTTTATGGTTGTTACCTGCTAAGCCACCAGAATATATTGATAAATCAGCTCCAGACTATACCTGTAAGGTTCTCTATTTACAGGAATAAATCATCTGTCACTGAAGACAAACTTTATCTATTTGCACACTCAGCAGCAGTGGTGGTGTCAGCTGACCATTTTTGCACTGTTGATAACAATGGAGATTGGATTTATACCTGAGATGAGAACTTTTAGTCAGTTTTGGATGTCTTTGGTAAGGCAGTTAGCAAAAACAGTGCCAACCGCAAAGGCACCTGATGAAATGGCAACACCTTTAGCAAGAACTAGACTTCCATCATCATTGAACAGCCCAACAGAGGAGGCGGAAGTCTTCTCTGGTCTTTACCCACAGACCCAGGTGCCCAAGAGCTAAGAGGTATTTATCTCAAGACTTTGTCATCCAGTTCCCAGAAGACTGGATACAAATATGCACCATGGGCACSAATGGAAGTCAGATCAGTCCCTTTATGATTAACTGTTTTGGTCCTTGCACAACTGGTTTCATTAGGACTGACCCCTAGAATGAGCCAGGCAGAGCCGCTGACTCTTAAACTAGGTCATTATTGCTAAGGAAAAAAAAAGGGAATCTTCAAGTGAACTCAAACAGATGGGTTCCTCCATAAGAGTCCACATTTTTATTTAAATGTCATGTATACCCCACATGAAAAGCAGTATAGATCAAATATATACATCTCCACCATTACAGATTCCTTTTTTCATACACCTGTGAGTGTTTCCACTTCCCAAGACTTCAACAGTCTGCACTGCCAGGGACCAAAAATAAAATTGTAATTGAAATACATATAAGACAGAAACCTCTAATTTACCTTCTCCCTGAGCAACAGGACTTTTCCAGTTGCATCTGATATACTTTTCTTTTTCATGCCTGGGCTGATGCAAAATTATCTTATCTTTAGATAAAATATTTTAGGGATTTGGGGATTTTGTGTGCCTCAGGACAAAGGACAGTGTTTGTGAGAAGATCACTGCCCTCTTTTTGAGGCAAAATTCCACACTTATTGAAATTTCAGTGTAACAGAAAAGTATGCCATTTCATTACCATACTATCTGTCATACACTGTAGTCACTTTTACTGTAGGAGTGCTTGAACATCAACAGCTAAGTGTCAAAAAGAACTGGTAGTAGAAAATGACATGTGTATTTTCCCAATAAATCCATTGTTTTTTTTTTTTTAACTTTTTTATTTTCTCATTGAAGTGGACCTTTTTTTTAGCACACTACAGAACTATACACAAAACTCATTCCAGGAAAATAGGATTATGCTATAACTTGCCTATTTGATAGCATTGGTTCTTTCAATATACATTTGTGAATCAATAAAGAATAAAACCATGAAGTACTGAAGAGAGAGGACGATGGTATGACTATCACTCAGGACTGAAAATGAAACATTTTCTACTGAATCAATTAATAGGTTGGAAATAAACTCCTGGAAGCAACTTTTAATGAAATATGTCTGCAAGCCTTTTCAGCTAAGCAAAATACAGACCACAGCACCATTCTGTAAATATGGGAAAACCAACTTTGAAGGAGTTATGCTGATKKATAGCACCTGATGATACCAATAACTGAGCGGTGCATAATTTAATCTATCTCCCAAGCAATATTTTCAGTAATGTTTCTTAAGAAGTAGCTCCATTCTCTCTCTTTATTTCTTATTTTATAAATACAGACACCTCTGCTGTAGGTAGGTTAGATCTTTTCTTCATGTGCTGCATTCTGGTTAATAATATCATGGACAATTCAAAGTATGTTGCTATGACAAACAGCAGTTCCTGGTTTTGAAGGGCAGGGGCAGAGCAGTTTAGTAACTCTGTCTCAGTTCACTTCATACATGTGTGCAATGCTGTATCTGATCAAAACCCCCCTGCAAAGCAATGGGAAGAACAGTACTGAAACATCTAAGCCAGACTTGCTTGACCTTTTCAGGTCTCAAAGCCACTATTTCTGAGTTATCTGCATCTTCCAGTTAGACACGGTATCAGAGGAGCATCCCTTCTTCCCATCCCCACCCCAATTCCTCTTTATTCCAGCTAATAGACATAAGAGTGTTTTAATTATAAAATCTTTGAGGAAAGGATAATTATTAATTACTTTGATTTGTACAGCACCTAGCATAGTAAAAGTTCCTTCTCAGATTGGGCAGTGCACCAAAACCATGAAAATCAATACATGTATCTAGTGTATGATTCCCACTACTCAGGAAAGAAATGGAGGAAGAAATGAAATTTCATCCATCATCTCAGCTGGATGGATGATGCTCCAGACTGCCTAACACCACAACTTCAAGTCATAGAAAAGATGAGAACACTCAGAATATTATAATTTCCCTGTTTATATCTACACTTTTATCACTGCAAATATGGACTTATATTAGCACTTCCTCATGATGTTTGGCACTGAGTACTCAAATGTGAGTACCTGGATAACAACCAGCCCAGCTGTTTTAGCTGCTTACAGTCCTTCCACAGCAGATCAGATTTCCTCCACAACAAGGGAATAAAAGTAAGAAAAAGTTTTCTGTCATACTCTTCAGCAGATTTCCCAGACACTAGTTCAGACACACTGAATAAGCACTTCTGCTCAACCTTCTTCCACACATTCCTCTTTTGGCCAGGAAGGTGAGGAATAGGATGGAAAGGTATGACTGGAGGAGCCATGCCAAAGCAGTGGAAGAAGGGAAATACTATCCTGCTGATAGACCCATGTAATAAATGATTGCCTTCTTCATAGATATGTAAACCACACACTTCATGTCTAAATGTTTAACCTGTGTGTGTTGATTTTACAAGTATTTATGCATGAAAAAAAGCAAAATGTTAAAAAAATAAAATGTTAAGCATTAATGATATTCTGCACTGGTTCTAGACTTTTTTGAAAATGGGGTGTTTTGACTTCAGGCCTCCACACTTTAAAGTAGCATTTTACTTTTTCCCTGAACCATCTTAGAACCAGTCTTTGTTTTCTATTTATGTGCTAATGTGCTCCCTGAACAGTCAAAAAGAGTCATTGCTGATTATTTGCACTCACTGAAAACTTAGCCTGTTAATAGCTGTAAAAAGAAGGAAAAAGAAAAAAAAGGAGAGAAAGAGAGAGACGGGGTAGTAGATAAATAGATAAAGTTGGGGGAAAAGTTTATGCAGAGAACAGGAAGAAAAAAAGAAAAAAAGCAAATGACAGACTATTCTTCCTCCTGCTGTTTCAGTGATAGCTATTAATGTGTTTTAAAGTCTTCCAGATTGGTCTTAAGAAATCAGTTATCCTGGTCCTTGTTTCAGTAGAAAGACCCATGGGAGCTATTAGCAGTAATCTAAGTTAATAAACTGTAAACTAACTTTTTTTTAAAGGAGGAAAAAACCCTACAACCTTTGACAAAATAATTGCACCAGTTATAAAACAGCCAAATGCCGGTTAACAGTCACATCAAGCCACCGGGGTGGAAAGAAGATATCCATAACCAGGCCACTTCCAACGAAACTGTTTGTTTTCTCTTATTTAAAGTGTTCTTTTAAAAAAAAAAAAAAGAATAATTCCTCTGAAAGCCGTAAAATGTTTGAATAATGTCTGATGGTGCTTATCCACTGGCTAAAGTCTCCAGTTAAAATAAAGAGAGGATTTAGGGCTTGATTCACAAAACACTTATCTGCAACTTATACAGCCCTTTATGTTAGAGAAACAGGACATTTGCATGCAAAAAGTAACTAGCACTCTGAATCCCAATATTTCCTATTCACAGAATAAAACCCATCATGTGCAATTCCTCTGATATCAGCTACGGTCTCTTGCCTACATATGTGAGGGAAAGGATAGAGTATACACCCAAACGAGGTTGTTTTGGGCTTCAGAGAGGTAGGTCCCCATTGTCAAATACACCATTTTCTTCCTTTCCAGACAGCAGCAATATTTACACGAACACAAGAGACTGCAGTAGTGGCAACTCGAGGTGAGGGTACAACTGGTTCTTCTGATGATCCAAAGAACAAGGAGAGGGAGAATTGCAMCTTGCAAGCAATCTTTGACCTCTGTGTTTGAGTGGATCATGGAATTGTATTTGTCTCACCTAGATAATTCCAGTGGAATTAGCATTTTTGGGTTTGGTCATCTAAAAACAATCCTTTGAGAGTAAAATGAAATTTGGGTAAAAATTTCCCCTTGAATAATATTTTTTCGTTGTCTGAGTGCTTTACCTGGATACTCCTAATAATCTTTTGAACTTTAGCTGAGAGATAGAGAAGATGTGTTCGGAAAAAAGACCGAAAGGCTCAGTTCCACTTTCTCCTCCCCAACTTCAAAGGAGGGAGCATTGTCATTTTGTGGTTTTGGGAAACTCTGGATGGAGCTTGCTCATTTGGACATCTTCCACAGAGTCATGAGGGGAGAAACTATATAGACATGAATGGAGGTCAATCCTCCAGCACAAGTAACTCCCCTTAGTGCTGGTGCAGCAGCACATAGAAAACAAAAAGCTTGCAAACATCTCATCTGGAAATTCCCCTGGCATTAATGCTAGGAGGGACTGCAAGTGGAAAGGTGTTACAAGGAAAAAGTGTCTGTTCATCACCAGAGATACATTATTCCTGGCATAAGCTAAAAGATCCATTTAGCCTTAAGCAATTCAAGGGACGCTAAGGACTAAAACCTTTTTTGCTTTCCCATTTTACTTACCCTTCTTTGTGCACCTATATGCAGCTGCACAGCCAGGCTAATTTTTCCTCCYGTACTGCATATTTGACTTCTGTTCGTTGGACAGCGGCTGGCCAATGCTCATCCAAGAGTTTTAAGTAGCCTTCTCAGAGAGAGAAACAGATGGGAATAATTTCTAACTGGTCACACAATGCTGGGCTGCACCCATTCTGGTATCCCTGCAATATACAACAGCAATGAAGTTACAAATCGTTACACATTGTTCAGTTGATTAACTCTGTGTTTGTATCGCATCCAGAACAATGGGACCTAGTTACAACCTGGACTTCAGAGCACTGCTGTCCTAAACACAAGAGCTATATAAGTAATGAATAAAAATAAGTTGAGGCCCAGTGGTTCATTAAAATGTATGGAAGAACCCACTAATGTACTTGTTTTCCCTACCAAAAAAAAAAAAAAAATCTTTACCACAGTGCAAGAAAGTAAATGTATTAGAAGGATGGAGGAAATGTTATTCCTACTCTGTTCAGACACTACCTGTAGTCAGTCATGTTTAACAAATCATATTGCAGCCCAACTTAGCCGTGGTGAAACACTGTTTAAGGGCGTGATATTGCAAAGGAAAATGGTCCTTATTCACTTACGTTTTGACCTTTGACCAATATTTGTTTTATTAGGCAGCTACAATAACAAATGCTTTGCACCAAGGTTCTAAGCATAGAAAGTATGTATTTAGGTCCTAAATCAGGTAACAGGGCTATAGACACATAATAGCCAAACTCTTCTGCTTACAGGCCCACTGAGACAATCCAAGCAGAACAACCTCGTCAGGGATATTTAATATCCAGAGCAAATAAAATAAACTGGCCTACTCACACCAGGGGTAAAATTTGAAATCCACCCGTAGTCGGAGGTAAAACTCTTACTGACTGTGATGGAGTCATGATTTCACCCCAGACGCACATGCTGTGAAGGACCTGTGGTGACTTGCATGGGTCTAGGGGAAGCCAGGAGCATCTGCTAAACCAGAGCCCTTCAATTCCCTGCAGCTGCCTTTCATCCAGCTTGCAGACATAAGGCTCAGTAGAAAACCCATCAAAATCAATGGGGTCTTTCGATTGGCTGCTGCTGGCTTTGGATTAGGACTACAGAGAGAAGGCAGATCATCATTCTTCCTTACTAAAGTATTTAAAAGTTGTCCTTTAATAACACTAATTTAATACACACTGAATACTGATAAAATGCTGGTTATACATATTTCCATCTGGCTCATACCCTGTGGAAGCACATCTCAGACTTTGTATCGCTCTTCCTGGGGGCTGAATGTTTTGCACTTCTTGTTGACTCGGGCCATTAATGTTAAATTATCTACAAGGGCCCGTTTGTTTTTAAAACTCCCCAGTCTCCAAGTGAGCATGCGGATTTTAAACTCTGGTTCGAGAAGTCCGAAGTTTTCTATGGGGATTATTGCATTTATACATCACAGCCAATCCGAGGGTTTCCAAAGCTTTCAAACAACTGACACCATATGTCTGGGTACAATGGAATCTACGGAATTATCAGCAACAGCAAAAATGTCTCATTACACACCGAGAGCTACAAACACATAACAAGTATATTGAGTAGCACGTATGCTCGCACAGAAATTAATTGACTCAGATGCATACAAAGGGGTATCCAAAGTGCTAAAAACATATTTCAGTGAAGAAATGCACTATGCCAGGCTGTGATTTGCAATATAATAAATAATCCTCCTAAAATTCACTTAACTTTCACTCTGTCTAATGTGAGGCTTCACAGATTGTACAGAATATGCTTTGTGTGACACGACATACAGAAAACAGCACATGACAAAAAAAAAAAAAAATCCTTTTTCAGGTCAGTAAAAAATGTTCCTAGAATCCTGACAAAATCTGCAGAATGTATTGTATTTGTATTTACACTGTTTACGTATTTGTTTGTTTGTCACATGCCGGAAGAATTCTACCAAACATTCACCTCAGATACTTAGCAATGTCTACAAAATTATGGCTGTGTTTTCGGGAAGGGTGGGGAATACAAAGTGACGATTCACATCTAGAAATCTGGTTTCATGGAAAAAAAAAAAAAAAGAAAACAGGATAGGAAAGTGCTAGCATTATTTATTCACTTATTATCATACAATCTGGACTAAGTCATAGGAAGAGAAATTTTTATGAGCAAGTTAAAAATAGTGAGATATAAATGGAAATAATAATGGATAATAATAAATGGTAATTAGCGGTGTTTTTCACTGCAATATCATCTTTTATCCACAATTGCACAGTACCTTAAAGAAACAGGTTATGAATTCTGAACGCCTGAATATTTTATTCACACAAGTGAATGAATAGTTCATAAAAAATGTGGGCATTCCTTTGAGTAAGTGCTCCCTAACATGAAATACAGGGTCCTCATTTGGCATAAAAGATGAGCCCTCCAGTATTTCTGTGAGGGATACATATTACTAACCCTTACAGGGGAGGTGGGGAATAAAAAGGATAAGTACCTTGTAGATCTGGTTGCATTTTTTTAAAAATGAGAAGACTATGAATTTGAACTGCTGTTTAAATGAAATCAAATGCTTCTTGAAAGCATATCAATTTTACAAATGGTTCATCTTTTGTGAAAGTTCATCATATTTATTTGCAATTCTTTTTGGTTCTATTTTGATTCACCAAACAGGTAAACTTTTACTTTTAACAATCTAAAATGACTTTCCAGAAAGTTCTGGGCTAATCAGTGACCAAGGCAAGAATAATATCATTTACCTATTGAACAACATTGGCCAGTAAACAGTTCATTGTCTTTAAAGTCTCTTGTGGGTTTTAATCATGACACAAGAGTCACAATTTCTAGTTCCAGCCAGAGTAGTTCATCCTGTAACACCAGGCAAACATCTGCCTTTCTCACTGTCACCTTAAATGAGGACCATAATAAAGATATGCCTTGCAAGAGTCATCTGTAAATTACTGTACAGTTTGTTTTTAAAACTTTGCTATTAAATAATTATTATAATTGATTAATTAGAATTAGAATTAATTAATTAGAATTATTGTATTGTATTGTATTAGTGCTACCACTGATAGGAAATATCAGTTGGGGTCCAAACTGGTCTGACTCTTCATTCGCAAAGGTGAATTAAGCAGCTAAAGAAAAGTATTTGTTTTTCTTTTTGCTGCTTTTTCTATCAAAGTCTTGATTCAAACATTTAAGCACATACTTAAGCCAAGCAGAATAAAAGTGAAACATAAACATACATAATTGTTGAACCAAGACCCAGAAGTAAAAGACCTTATTGTCTATGAGAAGTAAAGTAATTTTCCAATTTTTCTGACCTTTTCATGGCACAGGATATGAAGAATGCCATACAAAAATGGCTGTTCCCAAAAGATTCTCAGACACAGTTTGCAGCATGATGAATTTGGGGTAGTTGGAATAATTATCAAGGCTACAGGTATTTACTCCTAACTGAACTAACAAATCTTTTAAAGCGAATTTCCTAAAGATTTCAGATTATGTTCTTACCCATTACCCCTTAGCCCTCTACTGCTGTGTCTGAGCATAAATTTAATTGTTGAAGTGAAAATTTTCTTCTATCTAATTGCAGTTTGTAAACACTCTACAAACTAATCTTGAAAAAAAGCATCAGTTCACTCTGGATAGAAAACCTCAGTAGAGAAGAAGCATGAGTAGCACCTTATTTGTGCTCCAGCAGTGGGAGATGACTTGGTTTGYGCACAGCAATAACAATTTTCCTCAGATCTTTTGTGAGTGTCTTGGGACCAAAAAGATAAATAGCCACGGTAACTCACATAGCAGCTAATCGGTGACAACAAAAAGTTCAGGTTTGGCCCTTGACAGTGAAGGAAATGAGTACTTTTATATGAAAAGAGATGTGTTTCACTGTGGCTGGGGCAAATTTCCCATTTGAATTACCTTTAGAATATGGCTGGGTTGGGTGCTAAGGGAGCCCATTGTGCCAGCACAAAGGAGAACACAGCTCTGAATGGGCTCCGGGTTCAACATGCAACATTTTTGTCTCAGCACAAAAGTTTTTTTGCAATGCTGTTGGGASATCCTTCTTCTGGAGGATGAGGTGGCTGTGCCTGAGTTTCAGGCTGGATGCTTTGCCTCCAGAGCTGGAAGGCCAGCTTGTTTATCCTCCGCACCGTGCAGCGAAAAGAGCGGTAATAATAGACTGAGGCAGGCTCCAGCTTTTGATGTGCTGCCAYACAGGTCAGAAGAGTTCTCATGTTTCCTTGCGGTGTTGTGAGTGCAGCCTGGCATGCAGGAGCTGGCTGTTTATTTGAATAGGGACCCAGACGTTCTCCTCTCCTGCTACTGCCCCTCTGCAGATGCTGTTTCTTTCCAGCAGCCCACTACCGGAGCGGAGAGCAGGAATTTGMGGGTCTTCTCACTTCAGAATGAAGAAAGAAATCAACCACAGAYCCCATAAAAAAGCAAACCTAAAATGAAATTATATTGGAGAAGAAAACTAAACACTACGAGTTGACCTTTAACATCAGGAACTTGAAAGAGGATGATGATCCTTCACACAAAACAAGAATGTACAAGATTTTCTACTCTCTCGCTAGACCACGATGCTATGAAAGAGGGTCAGAGGGGAACCCAGGTGAGCCATACACTCACAGAGATGGGAATTTCCCTTGCAGTGACCACAATGAATGTGTTTGCTGAACCAAATATAAGCAGAGAGCAAACACCTGCATTCCTGACATTGAAGGAAAAGCAAAACATAACCACAAACCTGAACTCCTTTGGTTCTAACATATTGGAAGTAAAAATTGTTCAGTTATAATTCAGTTTCCTCAAAAAATGACTTCTGTTTCCAGTCTACTTTTTGGACCAAAAATAGAAATCTGATTTACAGAAACATATTTAACTATACTGAAAGTGCTGGTGATTCTATATATTGGGTTTGAATTTTAAACTATGTAATCTAAACAGCAGTGTCTCAAAAGTAGATTGCCCTTATTGCACAGGTGTTTGCTGTGGCTGCTAAGATGATCAGTTGTGTTACTGTAATCTAGAAAGCCACCCAAAGAAACTGGAGAACCCTCAACTTTGGTTTAACAAACTTAGTGTATGGTGTAGGCTGTTCTGAGAAACTGTATATGTAATTCAGACCCTCTGCACCCATGCAGATACCTTGTTGGTGCAAAGAGTTCATGATATTATGGGATCACAAACTTCTAATACATACCTGCCAGATTATTATTTGACTTCCTTTTCATGACTCCCTAAAATGCAGGGAGTTTTTCTGTAGGCACTTGATACTCAAGCCCCTTTTCTTTATTCACATTGTATAGCATGTTGCTCTTCATTGGTCTTCAAGTCACTGGTGGAGAAAAAATATAAAACAATTCTGTCTCAGTCTCCCTTCCATTAAAAAAGGGTTGAAAAGTGAAATGGCATTGTAACGGCATATGGCTATCCAACACTCTTAGCTGGGTGACAGATTACAGCAGGACCTGCTGCAGATGGATGTGCTGTAGGGTCCACTGAATAGGGCCTGTATTTATGTTTCACAATAGATACCCTATAAACCAGAATTTGATTACTGCCTTATAGTTAGGCTAGATTTAGAGAAGTAGTTATTTATCTCACTCGCACTGATTTCATCTGGGAGATCTCAAATTCCTTTCAGACTCTGGCCTTCACTGCTTTCATAATTTTTGAAAACAGAACTTAAGCACATTGAAAAATTCTTCCCACAGTTTGCAAGAGGATGCCAATGTTAGATCCAATATTCAGGCATTTTATATTCACTGAGACTGCATTTAAAATGACATCTGAATACATATCAGGGCATGACTCAAGGTACTGAGTGTCCACATCAGGGTTGTGAATTTGTAGACAGAAACATAAAACAGCTTCATGGGCCATCAACCTATCTGTAGTCTTTTTGATTGCTGTGAGGGGTCTCGGGGGGGAGGGGAGGATTGAACCCGTAGAGATGAGCATGCTAATTCTATGATGCCTGTAGAGTTTCCTAAGTTCTAAGAAGACTGTCAATGGTGACGAGTTTTTAAAGAACAGATTTTTGGATTATAAAACAAKCTATTGTTTCAACTGCGATTTGCATCAGAAAAGAATAAACTTCAGTTCAGCTTTCTTGACTTTGCTCTGGAGCTTCCAGAGACCAAATGAACTCTTGAGAGGGCACATTCTCCCATGAAAAAGACTTGAAAACCACATGAAAAACTTCTCAAGGTTTTATTTTTCTTCTTTTTCATGCTTCACAATGGAATTATTTCTGATATCTTGACATGTTGTGGATGGGAAATGGTTTCCTGCCTGCTCTACCCACTAGTAATTGGTTCCAATGGATTTCTGGATATGTAACTGGGGCAAAGGCTGCAAAATTATCCATTAGTTTGCCATTGTGAGAGAGTTCTTTGTGTATTGCACTTCATTTGACTTCATTTCATTTTTCCTTATATCTGCTTCCATTTTCAGGTTATGTTGGAGTATTGCAATCTTTACTGGAATCTTAATCAAAGTCCATTGTTTATTTGATTTTTTACTTGTATATTTGCATTTTTCCTAGAAATCTTAAAGAAACACCTATTCTATTTTTAAAACAATATTCAGTGCTCATGATACTTGAGTATCACCCTTTAACGCTTGGCTCAGCATTCTTCATTCTTCTGTCACAAGTGAGACAGAGCAAACAACAGCCCATGGTGGATCTGGACACTGGGTTTATTTAAGAACCAACAGGATCAGAACTTTTACCCAACTTGATTCTCTCACACACTCACTTATACACTACCCTCCTGAGCATTACGTTTGCTAAATTTTGACTTCCCTTCCAGCCAGGGATCACTGCTGGCCTGGGAGGGTTGGGCAGAAGGTCGTGCTGGTCAGTGCTTGGTCATGCTGGGCATGCCTTGCCATTTGTTTTCATCTTCTTGATCCCCCAGGTCTTCCCCCCTTCCAGGATCCTTCCTCCAGCCTTCTTATTTCCGGGCCACCTTCTTCTTTCTAAGACCACTTCTTTTCAGGAACCCTTTGTTTTGGCACCAGGTCTTCTTTCTGGAACCCAAGTCCCCCATTTTCACTATCTAGGTAGTCTACATGCAGAAGCCCAACAGATRAGCAGCCATCTACTTGCTAGTTGTGTTTAATTCCTCTTTATTAACTGGAGGATTCAAGATGCACCACTTTTATTTAGTCCAGGTGTTACCAAAATTTACAGCCAGCCTGTACAGATTGCAGSCAGCGAGTAGCAGGTTTCTGCTTGAGAGTTTTAAAGTTCAGTTTCAGACATTCACCCACACACACACCCATGCACCCAATTATCTGTTGCCTGTTAACATTCATAATTTAAGCTATTTTTTTTCACTTACATGTCATTTTTCCATGCTTTTGCTGACTTTCTCTGCATTGCAATACTTAAAAATGGTGGGGTTTAGACCCATGTGGCTAAGCCTGACCTTGTGTGGTCCAGAGCATTCCCCCCAGCTGCTTTTGTTAGAGAAAATAGAGGATATTCAAAAGACCTTAGAAAAGCAGCATCCCGTGTTCAGCTCGAGGTGGGGCTGCCCCAGCCACCGCAGACCTGCCTGTGGCAATGCAGGTGCAAAACACAGCCTGCAGTCCTCAGCCTTGCCAGCTCCCTGGTAACAAGTGAAGGACTTGACCCACCATATTTCAAAACCTGATGAGTAAAGCAATTGAAATTTATTCTACGGTAAAACATGCTTGAAGGGCTCGTGCTAAACGGGGGTTCATACCAGTGTAACTATGTACATTTACAGCCAGACCGTAATTGCAGAATTGAGGCCTAAGCTACATTTTCAGTGATTATCACTCGAGGATATATTTGCAAATACTAATATTGCATTTACTAACTGAAGGATCGTGTGAGGAGATAAGAGAAAAAAAGGGAAAAAAACCAAGACACATGTCCGCTTTCCTGATCATGGTTAACTAGCGACGCCCAGGGTACAAAACAACAAAACCACACAGAGTTGCCTTTATCTGCACAGATAACTTTACATAGGTCTGTGGTCAAAGCCCACAGGGGCTTTACTGTAAAGCTCTGTAAGAAAACATATTCATGTTTTTGATGTCTAATGTTCTTACTACATAACATTTCTGGAATCTTTTTTTTTTTTTTCCTGCAATAACGTTCACAATCTTCGCTAATATTCCTTTTGGTCAAAGCHGAAAAGAAGGGAGAAAAAAATGAAATAAAGCACCATGGAGAGAAACTTAAATGGAATGGGACATAAAAATTCAGGACATCTACGTCTGATGCCATCATTAAAAAAAAAATAAAAAGAGGGAGGAGGGAGAGAGGGATGACAAAGTGAAAAGAAAAAATGCAACAACTCTTTTATGTGAAGATTACATTTAAAAATAACCAACTAACAGTCTGCACTTTTCAAAAGACTGACGTCCTGAAACGCATTTAGATTGATGCAGCCTGAGCCTGAAGTTCTCTTGCTGAGTAAACAGTCAAGTGTTCTTAATAGGAATTGCAGTTTCTCGACATCTGTTGGGGAAAAGGGAATGGTGAAACAACAATTTAGATTGAGATTGGTTTTGTTAAATGCATTTAAATTCCAAGATTAGTGGTGTTCTTTCTTTTTCAATTAGCATTTACTTGCAGAAAGGTTACAGATGAAGGGGCTGAGAAGGAGTTCTTTGGGGGAGGGGGGTTAGCTCCCAGGGCAGTACAGAACGCACTAAAACGTGTAACACAGACTAGCATAGGACTTTAACATAAACTTACAACTTATGCAAAAGCGAGTGCCTTTGAAAAGCCCCATGAAGGAGCACAAAAATTAAAAAAACAATAACCATGACTTCACTTTGTTGAGCTCCTAAGAACCAAGCTGGAATTCATATATGGAAAAATATTATTATTGCCTTTCAAAGGAATTTTCCAGCCCATTCATTCGGCAATTCCCCATGATGATTAGACTGTGAGAGTACTGTGACTTCTTAGGGGTCACAGAAAGGTAAGAAGAAAGGAAGGCTATAAGAAATGTCCTACCTGCTTTGCCACTCTTCAAAAAACAAGCTCTCTTTATGAGTTTTGTCAAGAAGGAAAGATTCTTTTAGCCCAGTGAAACAGTTGTTGCCGTTTTGAGGAAACTGCAATAATAATGTGCTGGTTTTGGCTGGGATAGAGTTCATTTTCTTCATAGCAGCTAGTATGGGGCTACGTTTTGGACTTGTGCTGGAAACAGTATTGATAATACAGGGATGTTTTAGCTATTGCTGAGTAGTGCTTACACAGAGTCAAGGCCTTTCCTGCTTCTCACACCACCCCACCAGCGAAGAGGCTGGGGGTGCACAAGAAGTTGGGAGGGGACGCAGCTGGGACAGCTGACCCCAACTGACCAAAGGGATATCCCACACCATATGATGTCATGCTCAGCACATAAAGCTGGGGGAAGAAGAAGGAAGGGGGGGGACGTTCAGCATGATGGCGTTTGTCTTCCCAAGTAACCTTTACATGTGATGGAGCCCTGCTTTCCTGGAGATGGCTGAACACCTGCCTGCCGATGGGAAGTAGTGAATGAATTCCTTGTTTTGCTTTGCTTGCGTGCGCGGCTTTTGCTTTACCTATTAAACTGCCTTTATCTCAACCCATGACTTGTCTCACTTTTACTCTTCTGATTCTCTCCCCCATCCCACCGGGGGGGAGTGAGAGAGTGGCTGTGTGGTACTGGGGTTAAACCTCAACAATAACAAAACCTGGAATGTTCTGAATTGTCTTGCCCTGTTTTGCTCTGGAACGTATGTCAGGGCTTGAGTCATCGTTCCAGACTGAGGCTGCTGCAACTGCTTCGATTTCAGTGTAAAGATGAAGTGATGAAGAATACTCCCAAACCTGTACCATGCAGAGGATTTTTTTTCCCCCCAGTATTATACTTTCTTCAGTGTATGGATTTCAAGTAATTCCATCATTTATATCTGTAGAACTTGTGACTGTGCTATGTTGCTTTGGCTTTTTAAATTTGTTATCACTGTTTGTTCTTTTAAATACCTGGAATCAGGATGTTGTGTTTGTTTTCTTCATTTGGAGCATTTTGGGTTATTCTTTTTCTTTTCAAATCCTGGAAATATACATTATTCCTTAGCCACTGACAATGTGCTTAGAGCTGGATAAAGGTTATTCAGTCCCTGCCTGAATACCTGGGAATTGTAGAAAGAGATGCAAAACAAGATAAACCTCAACCCATTTGGAAAACCAAAGAAAAGGAAGAACTGCATATATGCATTTTTTTCTCTCACTCCAAATTCAACAATGTTTTAAACTGTTACTCCAAAACACCTGCAAGTCAACAGAAAGAGTCCTGTTGTCTTTGCTGTTTAAGTGAAAGAGGCATCATGAAGGGCAACACACCTGTTAGCATCTATGTGTTTGGTGTTCTCTCTGCTGGTAAAGCAATGTCAGCCTACAGGAGTTCTGTTTAAATCTCTCTCTGGACACTTAAAACTAGCTGAGATTGATTGCACTATTTATTGATCTCATTTATATTGTCTTGGAGATTTCAACCTAATGCTAATCTGATGAAGTGCAGATGAAGTAGGCTGTGGTGGTTAGCACTGTGTACTTTATTGCACAGAGCCGTTAAAGGACCAGTGTGAACAGAAAGTATGAACAAATGAGTGCACAGTTGGCCCTGTGGAATATTTAATTCTCTAACCACAAGCAGATGTGATCACAAGAGACTTTACAGGAAACTGGGCTTCGGACTCTTGTTCTTTCAAAGGGAGAGTCCCCCACCTCTTCCTTTTCTCCTTCTCAGAAACCTTCACTTTTTTCTACATCTGTCTCACCTTGTAAAACACAGATAGTAACAGGCATGTCCTCTGCTTTCTGCTTAACACCCTGGTTTCCAGTAGGTCTCCCCATCATATGTAAATGCCACTCGGCCTGCCGTCTCATCTCACTATTACAGCTATGCCCATGGTGTGATGGCCTGGTCACAGCCAGGGCTGTTCCATGGGTGACAGGAGCAGTTTTATTGATGGAGCCATGACAGGTTACACCATCTGAGGACGAGGCACACAGAACAGTGTTTTGTTTTGGAAGAAACAAGCAGCTTTAAGTAACTACAGCTTTTCTTCTGCAGCAATCTTGATCCACGCTTCAGATCTGTTTCCTTATCTTATATCTCCTATCACACAAAATAAAGGTTTAGTTAGATGAGTTTTACTCCTGTAGCTAGTTCCACTATTGCTAGAAGAATTATTTCATATAAATAAAATCTGCAAGCTCCTCCCTTCGATTATTTTATTCAATACAAATAGTCAGGTATCTTGCCAAAAATAACATTTCACAAAAAATGGAACCTGACAAGTCCTCTGTGTTTGCTTTAAGTAGAACTAGTCTGTCTCCTATAAAAAAAAAGGTGATAAATTTTTAGGTAAGGACTGGGCTGAGTCTTCAATTTCCACCCAAAGAAAGAGAAGKGCTAAATAAACTGTACCACATCAGCTGTATCTCCAGGAGGTGCTGTGTCACAGATACAATGCTCTGACACACACTTTTTCCCAACTTCTATCCTGTCCTGGGTGCAGTAGGTATTTATATCAGCAGCAAATCAGAATGTTCCATATATCTGTCCAGCTGTGCACATTGTAGGGAAATGGCAATCCCTGGTTTTACCCATTTGCCTGCCGTGGAACAGACAATGTAGGTATTTGGCCACCACAAAAAGGACATTTACTGTTTCAGATCAGGTTAGTTCACCCACTGCTTTAAAACAGACTTTTAGTAAAGTCTTTGGTTTGAGTGAACATGTTCAAGACACAGTCCAGTCTATGGAAACATTGCATTTTATATCATGCTAAAACACACTGTGAATGATCTAAAGATCTAGATACACATTGACAGATAAATATTACTGTGCAGCTACCTATCTGGCAGGGGTTAGATAGCTGCATTGCATATTGTACTACTTGGAAAAGCACAGTGAGCAGCTTTGGATTTCTTCCTGCCTGGGGACTAGCTAAGCCCCAGTGATGTTCCTGCGGCTGGGGAAGGACATGCTGTTGAACACAAAGTATTCTTACCAGTAGCTACGGGGATCAGATCCTGATCAGGTCAGCTTTACTCATTTTAGACATACTGGGACTCCTCCCGGGAGAAGTTACCCATGTGCAAATATACTTAACTTTTTTTCAAGCTGGTGGCTCGAAAGGATGAAATGTAAAGAGCTGAAAGAGGAAAAACAATTTTCCACATAAAGGAGGAGTTGTGGCACAATAGATTGTAGGTTTTTATACAGATTCCACTCAGTTAGTTGAATTGAAAGGAAATGCAGAGATGCCTGAAGAGAAGAGGCTGAGGAGGCAGAAAACTAAACTTGAATGAATCTGGGTCTGGAATTTGTACAAGTTGTCCTTTTCAGTTTGCTTGGGGCTGAATTTATTGTATATTAAAGGCTTTAACCAAATGCTCTGGGTCATATGAATGTATTTTTAATGCTTTTATGGTGTGGCGTGTTCTAAGCAAAAAGTGTCATCCCACATATATCACATTTGTCTAAATTTGCATTCTCCCAGATGGCCACATTTATTGACTTTGTGAAGTTAACTGTCTCTCCCTGCTTCCAGCCAATCAGGGATTGCTGGAGGATCAAAGAAAGTGAATCCTTCATTGTTTCATCTACTGCTGAGAATGACCCAAAACCAAAATCTCTTGACACCAACACCCCCAAATGTCAGTCCCAGATTAGCACAGAAAGTTCCTGGCCCAAATTCTATTTTCATTTTTTTACAATTTCCATGAAATTCAAAAATATTTTACCTGTGAACATGAGCACTTCTCTTGCTATCATGTTATTTGTAGCCTCCAATATTAATCACATTTAGAGGTAAAAAAAAGCCCATTTCACACCTGCTGAACAAACTAACTTTCCAGCTATTATTCCAAATATACTCATTTGTATTTATGTGACCCAGAACCCAAGAAAAGTACTCAATTCCTTGCAACCCTAGAAACTGAACTTTAAATAACTTGCAGGGGAATAATTTTTTTTCTGGTTCTTCTAAGACTGCTCTTTGCAGCTATCAATCTTTATTAATTAAAAATTCACAAAATTCAATCAAATTCCTTTCCTTTAAATCATGCTAAAAGAAAATGAACAACAAAATGCCCACAGTCCAGGTAGCTGCCAATTCCTTTTCTAGTAAGTGTTTAATCACTGATTTTTTTAAGTCCAAGTGAAATAGTATGGGAATTTAATCATCATTTCTATTAGTACAACTGCTTGAGAGGGTCTTGAAGACATTTCCTTTCACTTTAGTTTGCCCTGTGGATAAGTAGAGCACTTTGGTTCTGTATTGATTTGTCCTTTACTGCAGTGATCACCTTTCATTTTCAAGCATTCACCTTCCATTCATGAGCATTAAATCCCTATTTAAAAGAAATAATAGAACTGGAATGGTGGCTCAATAGGGCAATGATCAGTGGAAGAACCCAGATGACTTTATCTGGGTCAGAACTTTATTTCATTAGGTTGAATAGTGATTTCTTGCATTCCCCTTCTCTGTCTCTCACGCGCTGACAGGCCTTCCCTCTCCCTAAGGACATGAAGACCAGCTGCCTTGAGATAAGAGAAAAGGAAGGGAAAGAAAGTGCATTTATAAAGGACACTGGTCTACACGTGCAGTTTGCAGCATATAAAAGCACCCTGTGTGTGAATATGGGCTAACACATCAGCACATGTCTGTTTTGAAATGAAGAGCAGCAGGTACATTTTGACACAAATTCAAATCAAACGTGTGCCTTTGATATCATACTGGCAAAACTCGATCATATGCTTTGCTAATCGAGTGTGCCGAGTCTCCTATGCTTATGTTTTTTGGAATTAAATTGCATGACTGTGCTTTGCTCTGTAAAATGTGTAAATGTGTAAATTATGTCAGGACAGATTGCAAATGCCAGTTGAAGAAATAAAAAATATGCTGCGCTCATTGTAAAGAGTGCAGGGGTGTGGCCTGGGAGATGGTGAGAAGGGGTTAATGCCTCCTAGCAAAATTCCTGGAAGAAACAGATTGATTTATTAACTGTTATTTGTATTACTAGTATTAACAGCTTGGTGAAGAAACACCAGAAAACCCAGAAAACCCCATTCAGGACTTAGAGCTGGCTGTACTCTAACAATAAATGTAGAGCCATGGTTTCCACCTGGAAGAGTTTGTTGCACTAGAGTCAAGACGGAATAAGTGAGTGGAGTGAGCAAAGGCAGAGTGTCTGAGTGAAAATGGCATGGAGTTACATGTTGGCCCTGTTTCAAGRCAGCACTTAAATAAGAACTTAAGACCAACTCCTCTAAGAAAAGCACTTAAGCAGAAGCTTATGCACAGTAATCAACAGGAATGTGCCCTTGAAATAGGGCCAATATATACAGTTTGCTTGATATATTATATTTACATATATGGAATTATTTGATCATCTTTTAATGTATTTTAATTATATTTTAAATATCCAATTAAGTCATAATTCCCTCTGCTGCCTCGTTGTTTATCTCTTTTTCTCATTCTTTCTCCCTTGAAAAAATGACTTAGGATTACTCCTCTGTTCTAGTTTCCTATCTTATTTAAAAGGGATCCTGAAAACCAAGGATTGTATTTGAAATCAAGGTGCATAAAGATCTCAACAGATTGCTTGCTCTTTCAAAGTTCGATCTTTCTCATTTTAGAGAGACAACAAATTTCTGTTCTCATTGAAATTGGGATCAGCAAGAATTTGTCCCTGAGTCCAGCTGTATTAGCATACATCCCACTGTGCAATGGAATCATCACCCAGGAGTGATCTTGCACCTCTTAGATGAGATTCATTTAAATAGGTATCAGATGACTGTGCTGAAGCAGATATGAGCTGATTGTGAGATCAATTTAAACATATGTCATTCAGAGCACTGGGAATAAATATACTGATTTTACAGACTCTCTTTTCTAGCCCCAGCTATTTGTTTAAGTGGGTCATGTTTAACCTACGGAGTTATATAATCATTTCTGTGCCTTTATTACTGAATGTTTAATATTTTATCATCAAACATATTTTGTAGTGATGTTTGAACTTTTTGCTTTGATGGCCTGAACTTCAGAACTGTACCTTTTCAGGAAGGGAAAAAAATCCTTTAAAACCAGTGTGAAAAACGTATTCCAAGGAAAAGCCATTTGCTATAAATAACTAGCTCCAACTAGATGCAACCTAGTATTACCGAATTTCTAGAAATCATAGATTAAGGTTTCTCAGGGTTTATTTTTCAAACAAGGATCTGTAAGTCTCATACGTGATGATTTTCCTTCCCCCAGGAGCAGAACAGACTCGCTGCTGCACAGCAAGCTTCCACATTGGTATGGAACTGCTGAACATCAGTATTCACATGGCCATGGGTCCATTTGAGCATCTAGACATAGGACTTAGTGGTCCTGCATTTGAGAACTGGGAACCACACCATGTTTATACTTATTTCCTGTACCCAATAACCTAGAATACTTATTTAATTTTAAGCTTTGGAGGTTGTGGGTAGTATATGCAGATTACAATTATATAGTGTAAAAAATTCCCAAGAACTGTCCCTCTACAGCACTAAAAGCATGGGTATCATCCATGAATTTCCACAGTCTTGATACCTGAGACATTTTCATAAATTTCATGCAAGAAAACCAGAAAGAAAGAACATATGAACAGCCACTGTAAGAAAGTCTAAACATCYTGATTGTCTTAAAGCATCTTAGAGGGGAGTGCTGCGGCTATTAAGATAGATTGGAACAACTGAACTATTGTCACTAAATTTGCAGTAACTATGGAGATCATCACCAGTCTACAACTTCAGGGGCAAAAGGGGTTTTTTCCTCTTCCTGCATGTAGTTTGCCATCTATCCAATGATCTGACTTGCTTAAAGACCAGCTGCTCCTTCCCATCCAGTTAATGGGAGGAAAGAGGGGCAGTATTAGATTAAATAAAGGTAACCTGGCCCTATAGCAATTTACCAGACTGCTATATATATTTCATCTTTTACTTTCAATTAAGGTAATGTAACAATCAAGCTGACTATCTTTCTGAAATACGCGATTATGTGAAAAATATTTCATCGCACATTTCACAATGTCAGGTATTTTCCTTTAACCTCTAGAATCCGATTCATGTTATGGCTTTGGTGATTACACACTGCCTATGCCAAAACCTCTCCTATCATTCATTATGAAAAGCTGTTTTGTTTGACTTTATGTCTTAAACCTACTCTGTGGTGCTGCACTCTTGTTTCATTGGTGTTCATCAATTAGCTGTGGAGTTAGCTTCATTTTTAAAAAGGAATTGGGTGAAGGTGATGGGAATGTTATGTCACAGAGATAATCTGGGAGACTATAGTAATAGCAATGTATTTGCAAGGCACGTCTACTTAGGAAACACATGGTGTTCTGGAACTGAACGTTAGAATAAGTTTTGATAAGGCTCTGTGTCTTTTTAGGCAACCAAAAATGGTTGAAGGAGAGAATTTCAAATACAAAAAGAATGGAAATTCTTTCTTGGGAAAGATTCTGAATTTTTTTAACTGGATATCCTTCAAATTGCAAAATCCTGCAGACTTCAAAATTTTCTGAGATTAAAAATTCTGAGGAGGAAGAATTATGTCAGCTCGGTCAAATCACTTATTTTTTTACATTTTTATATTATAATTATGTGATGGATTATGACAAAAAAAATCAAAAACCTTTTCTGAAATACCATGTTAAAATTAAAGAACAGAAATGCTTTGCTCTGAGAACACTGTGATTTGTTGGGATTCCCACCCTTTTATTTTCATGGAACTCCACATGCTTGTATATTGACCTTCTTTCACAAAGCTTTTTATTTCAACGAACCACATGTTCCAAAGGAAAAGAATAATGTTTCTTATACCAATGTTACCTGGTATCACATTTCCTGGATTTTCTACCAAATTCAGCATAATATTTGCTTTTGAAAATCTGACATTTTATTTTGATGTTTAACTGATCTCATTAGAATATAATGGCCCCTCAGTCACAGGTCTGGCACCATCTCTCTCCTTGCAAACTGCCATTCTGAATTGCTTGGACTAATATAATTTATTGGTGTATTATTATTAACGAGGAATATCTACCATGTTTTGTCTGTTGAGCAAGGTCATTAACTTCTGTTGGCAGCCTTCAGGCGGCACTGAAGATGAAAAGAAAAAAAAATATATTTTTTTTCCCTTCTTAACTATAATCCTACAGTTGTGCTTTAAAGAGAACTTGGTTCTGTTTGTATGATCTTTACTGAAAGGGACTATATGGAGTTCTGTGGCTTCACACATGCATTCCCATAAACCCCCCTACAGAAGATGAAACATGACACTTCCTTTGTAAAGGATCCAAGAATCCTGCCCCTAATCCATAGATTTCATATGTATGTAATCAACTTTTATTGGTTTTGTGAGGATGAAGCTCCCCCTTCCAATGTGAGCACAATACAAACTTTGACAGTGTCATTAATAAAGAACTGCATGGCTCAGACAAACAGGGGAAGTTTATATAAAGCCTTTCTCCCGGAGCTTTCCATGATATTTGTGTAGTGTAGTCTTGCTACGGCAGATTTGCTGTGTCAGACCCCCGAATGCAAACTGCTTGGGAAAAAGAGAGAAAGCTGGTGCTGTAAGAAAATCACACCACAGCTGAAAAAAGTTGAGGGTTTCCTAAATATCTTTTTCTCCTGCTAATGGTAGAAACCTTTTGGGTCATGATAGTGAGCCTAATGAAGACAATGGCAAAGAGCCAAATGATTACAGTGGCACTAAATCAAGTCATTGATGGCCAAATTTTAAGGTTTGCTGTTTTGAAGCTTTGATGTTTTTGTTCAGAAACTCAGGTCATTATCTGAAGACCAGCAGGGACCCAGTTTAGAAATTCAAGTGGCTTTGGGGGCTCTTTTCACCATAACACATGCAATCCATCCTTTCAGACTCAGAGACAGTCAGAACTATAAATATTACAAAAGGACACCAAGATTTTTTGGAAGCAAACATTCTATTTGGGTATTAATTCATCCAGATCTCCAAATAAAAATACCAGGCACTGGATACTGTTCTCAGCAAATGGTCGTTTGAATCAGAAGCCAATAAAAAAAGGAGCAAAGAATCACTTCTGCTTTCTGACACAGCACACTCTTTTCCTTTCACAATCACTAGGATTTTACAGCTGTTCTTACTAAATACCAACCATATTCAGGTGAAAAAAATATCTTCAATGGTAMTCTCTTCTCCACTGGAAAGTAATATTGATGATAATGAGTTTTGCATAAGCAATTATGCAGAAGTCAATTTAAAAAAAATAGTATTTTTGTGCAGGTCTTTCTAAGTTATACTGTCTTGCTTTTATTTATAACTTTTTATGTTCTAAAGATCATTGATTTCATGGGTAATGGCTTCACCAGTGCACTTAATGCACTTAATATGCATGGTTTCACCAGTGCGCAAAGCTGGACGTTTATTCACAGGCTTTTTTGTGAATATATTTTAAAAATTTGTGCTTCATCTTGAAAATTTTTGTGGAAATAGTTTATTTAATAAGTGGATAACTATGTAGATAGTTGTAAGTACATGTCATGAATACATATTTTTTTCTCTTCTTTTTTATTTTCCTTCCACCCTCAACTCAAACCCCTTAAGAAGAAAAATAACAAACCCAAATGAATCTTGGTTCTAGAAAATGTAATTCTTAAGTTATACATTTTAACACTTTTTTTTCTCTTTTTAATAAAATAAAATAAATAAGAAAATTACTTTCTTGTGAAATTGTAGAATCATAGATTAATTTAGATTAGATTGGAAGTGACGTTTGAAAGTTGTTCAACCTGCAGCACTAATCAGGGCTCACTTCCAATTTAGACCAGGTTATTCAGGACCTTTTCCAGGCGAGTGTGAAAATACCCAAGGATGGAAAACCCACAGCCTCTCTCAGACACTGTTCCAGTGCTTAACCACTTTCCTTGTGAAAACGTTTTTCTTTATATTCAGTTGAATTTTCCCTTGCTGTAAGTTGTAACCTCTCATCCATTTGTCTCTCATCCTTTTGCTGTAACCCTCTGAGAAAAGACTGAGTTTGTCTTCTCTGTAACCTCCCTTTAGCTGCACCTGAGCTGCACATGTACTGCAGTTGGATTCCCTCTTTAGCCCTTTCTTCTCCAGGTTAAACAAACAAAGCTCAATCAGCCTCTCTTCATTCATTGTCAGCTCCATCCCCTTAATCAGCTGAGTGACCCTCCACAGGTCTCTCTTCACCTTGTCATTCTGTCTCTTGTACTGGATCCCCAAAAGATGGACTCTGTCCCAGATGTGGCCTCACAAGTACTGAGTAGAGGGGAATAATTACTTCCACGGACCTGCTGGCTATTTTTTGCTCACACACTCTGTGGTTAGTCTTCTCTGCTGTGAGGGCATACGGCTGATTCATGTTCAGCTTGTCATCCACCAAGACACACAAGTCCATTTTGGAAGACCTGCTTCCTACTCAGTCAACCTGCACTTCAGCCTGGAGCTGTTCTCATCTAGGTGTAGGACTTTACCTATATCTTTATTAAATTTCATTATATTCCTGACAGCTCTGTCTAGTTTAAGATCCTTCTGAATGGCAGCCAGATCATTCATTGTATCAAACAGCCCCTCAATTTTGTGTCATCATGACCTTGATGAGGATGAGCTTCATCTCACCATCCAAGTTGTTCATTGTCCCCAGAACTGACTGCTGAGGAACCAACTACCAATTAGAATTCAAACTGTTGATCACTATCCTTTAAGGCTCATCACCCATCCAGCTTTTCTCCCACCTACCCTGTTCAGATAGCCCCAATTTGGATACAAGGATGCCATGGGAGACAGTGTTTAAAACTTTTCCAAAGCCAAGGTGAACAACATACACTGCTTTCCATTCATCCAGAGCGCCACTGGTCACTTCATCATAGTCAGGTTCCTTGGACACAACTTGTCTGTGGTAAACCCATGCTGGCTGTTCCAAACACTTTCTTGTTTTCCATGTACCTAAAAATGTCTTCCATGAAGGCTTGCTTCATAGTCTTACCTAGGATTGGAGTGAAGCTGATCAGCCTGTAGTTCCCCAGATTCTTCCTCTTACCTTTTTTTGAAGATAAGCATAACATTTGCCATTTTCCAGTCATCAGGGACCTCCCCACATCGTCACAACCTTTAAAAGATGATAGAGAGCAGCCTCACAGTAACATTGGCCATATTTCATTTAGCTGAGAAATCTTTGAATGAAACATTATTGAATGCCTCTGTAGACAGCGGCAAACAGATTCCTCCTTCAGCTTTACTGCACACTGCAATAGTACCTGCTCTGAGGATGCAGCAAGGGTACTGCATATGCAGATGCAATGAAGGCAAGAAGGTCCCAGTATTTCCTGAAAGGCTGTATTGTTCAGGGTCCTTTTTTTCACGGGCAAATAAAAAAACAACCGTCTCTGAAGAAGATTAAAAGTCTGCCTATTAACATCATACAAAAAGGAAAACCCAAAAAACCAGTCATCCCAGAAACAGAGACTGGTTTTGGAATACTTGTTTTCTAAGCTTCAGAGCCTAGTAAGGGGAGATATTCTTTATAAAACAGTTTTTTGATATCCAATAAGACTTTTATTAGCCACATGTCATCTAAGGGGGAAGGACAAAAGAGTGCTATCCTAAAGCATGTACCTTCTAACCTGAAGATTTAATGTTTCCCTTCTGCAACTCTATCTTGACTGAACATACAAGCACAAGTCGCTACTGTAACTAGCATACATCTTGAACCACCTGTTTCAAAATTATTAATATACATTGGTTGCTCTGGCTATCCTTTTATGATTTTTTTTTGTTATTGTTGCACCTAACCCTCATTTTGATAGTCCAGAATTATTTTTTCTCTCATGAAAATACTCAAGAGACTTCTTGCTGAACCCTTTTCACATTACTCACTATTCAAAAGTTGCTACAGATGTCACTCGGAACACTCTCATTTTGATTAGTTTCTAAGTTCTCATCCTCTGATCAACAGACATAGCAAAACAGTGAAGCTCACTTATCTCAAATATAATCTCTATAACCAGAGGACAAGGGACTGACTCGCTTAGCATTGTAATAACCAGCTAATGATACTGAGTGCCCCATTTCAGATGTTTGAAGGTTTTGCAAATTGTGTCCTTTGGTGGCATCTGATAGTGTGTGCAGAAATGTGGAGGAACATTCTATAACTAGTTACTGTTGAGAGTATAAGCTGATAGGATTTAAATTATTTCAGCTGATTTCCACTGCTGAGACCTAGGGCTTCCTGCCCCTAACCTGGCTCTCCAGCTCAAAACAGCACTAAACGGTGGTCATGAATGACTGAGACAGTGCAAATGGCAGCTAGAAGTTGCAAGAGTTTGAAACATTTAGAATTAAATGAATGGATGAACAAAATAAAGGGAAATTTAGAATGGCTATTCAATGGCTATACCTCTGGATAAATGCTTTTGCGAGTGCATTCCTTCAGTTGTACTTTCACACAGCCAAACAAATGGAAAATGATTCTACTTTGCAATGGTGTAAGGAGCAACAGATAGATTATAAAACATATTTACTGCCATCTGCTACTAGGGTGAGTTTTCTAATTATCACAAGAAAAACAGCCTACATAAAAGGCAAAGAATTTTAAAATTTTTACTTGGTTTCCCCCACTTCTTTTGTTTTTTTTTTTTTTGCAGTTCATTCATCTCTGACATTAAGATTACACTAACACTTCTTGTTAGTCATGTTTCTGAGCTCTTCACCACTAACATAATGCTATGTTTGAATGTAAAAATTCAACTGGAGAATTAATTTAAAAAAGCAAAAACTTGGTTTTACTGTTTTTTGATAAATTAGAAGTTCTTTCCCTGTATACATCTAATCCATGTTGTTTTACACTTTAAAAAGAATTTCAACTCCTGCTCTAAGAGGGGGAGCGACACCTGGATCAATATCAAAAATGTTATGAACAACTGCAGAAGCCATTTCACTAATATTCTTTAATGGACAACTGCAGAAGGGCACACGGAAATATCCTTGCCCTGAGTTGAGATGTAGAAACAACAACTGGCACCAGTGTCTAATTCATTTGGGATTGAAAGCTTCCATCTGAGAGTCTTATAATCTCTTTCCAAGGAGTAAAATCCTTTTTACATAAGCTTAACATCATAGTTCATGAATTGCCTCAGAAGTCTTATTAAACTGGATGTTTTTTCCCTTGTCCAGACCTAAACTGCAGGTTTCACATTATCTGACAATATCCATGACTCAGTATTATTAATTGTATATTTCTCACATTAGTGAAAAAAATAAACAAACGACACACTTTGCTTGAACAATTTTTCATTGCCATCAGATACCGAACGGCCTTAGCACTGCCAACTTGATCAGCATAGATTATTAATTATGATACTGCTGGTACAGTTCAATTTAATCAGAAAAGAACATCAAGGAGTCCAAGAAGTAGGGTATATAATGCAATTTATCTTTGCCTTGTACTGATAGGGATAACAATGATTTGCAAATTGCTTCAGCTACAAATACACAATTAAAAAGAGATAAATATCAAAAGATATGCCACATTTTCAACTCAAAGCCAAAAGTGCAGGTCTTAATCTTAGTAGTCAGTTTTAAAATCGTGAGTTAATTCTTCCCTTGATGTGCACGCTTAACTCCCATTAAAATTAATGGGGGTTACACATGCTCATCGAGGAAGAAATAGACCCCATAGTGTGTATATTCTTCAAATAATAAGGATTTGGTAATTACTATATTATTTGTTCATTAATTTTCAATTTATCTTGTAAATGTGCACTCTTTGTGATCTTAGGTCCAATTATATAGAGTAATTTGCGGCAAAAGGTCTAGTGGAGTATTATCCTCTTAGAGGACATGTGGTTTTATAGCACATATTGACAGTGCTCTAATTCTCAAACTTTATCACTTGCAGAATACACCAAAACAAGGGAATTTGACTCCTAGCAACCAAATTCTCCTCCTCCATGTGGTCCAAGATCCTTTGAAATCACTGTGTATATTCTATTGACTTCAACCAGGTTTGGAAAGGCCATTTTCCTTTAATTAGTCAGTGCCCAAGAGCAAGATTTTTAGACTGGCTGATGATATTCAGGTGCCTCAGTTCTGGGTGCCCAAGCTGAAGGTTCTTTAAGAAGATTATTTTTCAGAGGCCAAGTATGAAACAGTTTCTGAAAAATATCTTTTTTCTTTTTCAGAATATTTCAGAGAATTGAGGTGATTTGGATTAGTTGACAAACTTAAAAAAATAGACATGCTGCTCCCCAAAAGGCAGCTCGTTGTTAATTTATAGCATAAGGACATTGGACCTTCTAGCATTTCCTGAATGATAAAATACACATTGTTCTGGGGCAGAGAGACATGCAGCTGTTCTCTCCTTCAATCCATGGGAATTTAAAATTTTAAGCTATTATCCATAAATAATTAGTATACATTATGACCCTATTCAAAAATCTTAATTACAAGTAATGGAATTTGTAGTTTGAATAGATTTACCACAGTTTGTCCTAAACTACCAAATGAACAGGTCAGAATATTCCCACCTTTACTAACACTCAGTCATACTTTACTGACAAGAGCATTACCCATGACCCTGTCAATACTTAGCAGAGGGAATCTGGCCCAAAACCACAATGGATTTTTGACTCACAAGCCAGCTCAGAAGCAATGAATGCAAAGAAATACTGCCTCGTTCCTCTCAGAATTCCCTGATCCCTTAAAAAACTAGAAGTTACCGCAGCACAATCTATGGACAACAGACAACAATATTTTAGAGACATAGGGGAGGACTGAACTCTGCAGCCAAAAACCCCCTCCTTTTCAACAGATAAGACTCTATTTGGAGCATTTTAATGCATATTAATGCAGTTTGAACCATTTTTAAAGCAATCTCTAATTTCCTACAGCCTGATTTCTCATTGCCATGTTTTTGAATGCTTAAGGATGGTCATACAAGCTAATGAATGTATTCTTTTTAGGAGCCTTTAGATCTTTTTCAAGATGCAATCTTCCCTTCCTGTCTTGACTCTGTTTTTGAAAAATCCTTTCCTAGTTCTCTTACCCAGTTTTGCTATCTTAGCTACTTCCCAAATAAAGCTGCTAGTACTTATATCCTCCTCCCACTCCCCTATTTGCTGGAACTGTGTCCTTCCCACTCCCTTTTTAACATAAAATAAATCTTCAGTGCCTGATTTTAGGCTTGTTCAGTACTAATGAAGTACATGGACTTATCTGATGATGGAGTGTTTCCTTTATGCACACCAAAGCAAATTCACATTCCTTGGTTCACCTGGATGTATCTGTGCCATTCCTACATGCTGCGTTAGCAACGTGGATGACCGACTTGTGAAGTGATTTACCTTTGGGTGAGGTAGCACAGATCCTATGAGCTAGTCTTCATATTGGGTAACTAGGAACAAGTGACTGTGTAAAGGTCATAAAAGTGTAAAGCACTTATGGTCTGTAGCCAACATGACCCAAGGAGAATCCCATGAAAGGTATCATGTGCTCTGGCAGAAGTTTCCTGCTTGTCAGTGTAACTTCAAGAAAGAGACTGATGATTAGGTTCAATGAAAGCTGAATTCATGAGATTAAAATCTGTCTTGTGACTAGCCATCAGGAAGTCAGGAGGAATTCAAGCTGTCTTGAGCAGATATTTAAGGGCAAGGAGGAGGAATTTGTAGTACCCAGTGTAGAAGGAGAACTGTCAATGACATTTATTTTACTTAAAGTTTTTAAAGCACAAGTAGCACAAAACAATTCCTACTCCTTAAAAAGATAAATAGATTATGGTTCTGGGGAAGGGTTAAGGGTTAATGAAAGACCTTAGAGATTGGCTAAGCCTATGAGAATGGCAGGACAGGAACGCAACACTGAAGCAACAGAATTTGTTCTAAGTAAATTCCAGGATGCTTTCAGGTCAGTTCAGATTTGCATCCCAGGTCCTTACAGGTTTGGAGACTTGGTAACAATTACAGCTCATTGGAAATGGTAATGTTTTGTGATACAAAGTCATTTCTCAATTATACTTTTATGTGACATATACTTCCCATAATTATTTCATGTTTTAAACAATTTTCTATAAAGTCTGAAGTATGTACTTTTGGAGGAGGAAGTTATTTTGTAACTCCTCTTTTCACCTACCACACTAATTTTTTAAAAATTTAAATTAAAAAAAAAAAAAAGAATCCTTGAAAACAGAGAGAATATATTCTATCTCAGTGAAAATTCTTTATTAATAGAAATTTTATGTGGCTGTCTTGTTTTTTTAGTATTTTTAGGATGTCATAATTGGAAACACCACCACCCCCCAAATTAATGAAGTTGTCTAACAGTAAAAGACAATCTTACAGAGATTATCTGTTTATAAAGTGTTTGCATTTGAAAAAGCTACAGTCTACAACTACCTGATTGCACAACAGGGAGACAGACARCAAGTGGGTCTGTAGAGACCTTGTATTTTACATGCTTCGTATTTTCTAAAGGRTAACTTGGGCCCCTCCCCTCTCTGTATGCTTCCTTTGTTAACTTCATTTCTTTAATACCCAGTTAGGCACTGCAGAAGAGAGCTGGAGCATGTCCCTCTGTGACCCTCACCAGGCAGTATGGTGCCTAAAAGCTCAGCGCTACAGCGGTCAGTGTTACACCTCGCAGCCCCCTTCTCCCACGCTACCTCTCTCTGTACACCCCCCCACACGTTTGTGAATCCAGGCCCATTACAGTGGTCTTGCGAGAAGTGAGTTGACAGGTCTCAGTCTAAGTCAGAGTAGGCAGATGTGCATGCAATAAAATCCAGCGCCCCTGATAGGTGATGTTTAACACCCCCATGACCTTTTTTAAAGAGGGGACCAAATGTTCTGCRAAACTATTGGGGTATATGTTGAACAGGATGAATCTAGCTGGTTAGGGATTGTACTTCTTTTAACACAGATACTAACTTTATTTTGCTACTGTTATATATGGCAATGTATCTTAGATAGCTCTTTAAAAAATAGGTATTTTCATTCTGAGGCAACAGCGAGCTTCATTTGTCTGCCCTATAGATACAGACATTCATTATCCCCACGAACAGCCTACCTGGCTTTTAAAGACAGCAGTCCAAGGAACAGTTTACAGGTTGATTAAAGTTACAAAGTCAGTGCAAATGCATGGCAATGATCTAGGTTTTCGGGCCCAAAAAGGGACATTTAGACAATTCTGACACCAGCATTTCCCTTTGATCTGTATTTACAATATATCTCTGCAGAAAAGTTCTGCAGGTACAGTGTATGCTGGGGAAGCTGAATGTAGGTCAATGAGATGCACTCTGCTTTTTTAAATAAAATCTTGCTGCAGAAATTGCATGATTTCCTGTTATGACTGTAGACTTCACATAGAGTATCATACATTTGTTTTTAAAAAATGTTTTTCTACTTGTGCAAAAATAATTCATTTTGCTTAAGGTGCAAAAACACACACTTATACACACAAGTTTCTATATATAATATACCAATTTATGAATAATTTCTTTTCATATATTTTCCATTTCTAATTTGTGGCTGACATGGCAGACCACAGAATTTCAAGATGCTTATTCTTGAGCAGTAAATGATGTTAGCCAAAAAGGTTAGACAAAAGGCTCAATCCAGAGAAGACTTGCATACCTAAATCCTGCCTAACTCTCAACTTTTGATCTTCAAATCCCTAGCTCACTGTCACCTAAGCTTAGCAAGACTAAAGCCTGTAAGTGCCTAGTTTAAGCCACAAGAGATATCTGGGTCCCTGATTTCTGTGACCTAATGTTAATCTGTTAGCTGAGAACCCTGATGTAAAAGCAGGGCTGCCAGGGCTTCCCGAGAGCACAGCGGGCCCTGGCAAAGAGCATAGCAGGTCTCCAACACGCTGACCTGGCTCTGGAAGTGCCTCGCGCTCCCACTGACTGCCCAGAGACCCTGCCGTAAGGAGAAAGCCCAGGAGGCCATTGTGCTGGCAGCATGGAGGAACTGCCTACCCAGCTCCGTCAGGATAGCATTCCTCCAGAATAGCTTTCCTCTGTATATCTGCAGCCCTTTGGATTTCTCTAAATGCACTTTCTGCATTAATCCTCAACTAGAAAACAGCTGAAAGTGAGGTGGGTCAGAGAAACCAAATGAGCCAGGAAGACCCAGTGTCCCTGCAGTTTCCACAGCCAAGTGAATGTTTAGGCATTTGCCTGGTTCAGAACCTGGAGGAATGTGAGACTCACGTGAGAGCACTGAAAATTAAAGATTTTTCTGACTCAGACTTCATGTTATTAGCTGTGATTGGACAATGGATATGGGATTTTAGATGAAGACGGTTTTCAAAATGAAAATGAGCCACGGGAAATTGCACGTGGGAAAACACAGTCTATGCCAGATCTTCTCCCAGATTTTATAATGTGAGAAATGCAGTAAGTTTGGGACAGATCAAAACAGATGAAAAATAAAATAAAGATCCAATACCTTAGTGAAATTTATATATAATCCCGTGCCATCAACATCCTGATTTCTATTTCAGCCATAGAGGAGGATAGGGGTGTCCTCATGCAGCTGGAGACATTTCCTCTCTGAGCTGGTGAAAGCAGGCGTTGGGTGACGGTACTAGTTGGAATTATTTCTATTACGTTCCCCTTCACTTTGAAGAATTGTGTTTCAGAGGTCGTGAGCTGGGTGCGTGTTGGTACTGTGTTAGGCCACAGTGCTGCTGGAAAAGTACCTGGCAAGCACAGGCTCAAACTGAAGTTAATGGAGTTTTGCCATTGCTTAAGTTGAAGCCAGGTTTCCAATTCTGGTGTCAAAGAGGCTCTTTCCCTCCTCCTCCTTCAGTTATGCTGCATGCACCGGCTGCGCGCTTAGTTTATCCCATGCCTATCACAAATATAGCAACACAGACCTTGTTACCAGAAAGCTCAATTATTGTAATACCCTCTTAACGGAGCTTAGAGCTAGGCTGCTCAGCGCTGCTCGCTGCTCGCTCCGAGCGTGGCAGCACGTGTGCTCAGCCCTGTGAGCCAGCAGGAACGCATCACACCACGCTGCATTCTTCACACTGCCTGCCTCCGAAGTGGCAGATTGATTTTAAGTTGGCCCTTTTGGATTTTAAAGCCTTAAATAATGCAAGCTCTGGCTATGACTGATCCCCTCCTCTCTGAGCCCTGTCCTAATGGGGAGTTGCGTTCCCACACCACCTGCTTTTCCTGGAACCCTACTGTCACATCGCAGATCTGCACCAGATTTTGACTTTTCTGTGCTGAACTGCACGACGTATCATTCCTTTCCCGTCAACCCTTTCCATTTATATACCGCACTCATCCCAATGTTAGCAGAGCCTCCCAAAATGATCGCTGCCATCTCACAAATACAGACTAGCCAGATTTTCAATGGAGGTGGCGTTAGAGCAAGTTAGCAAGTGGGGCTTTATGGTACCAGGTACTCACTTTTGTCCTCCTGCAGCCAGAGAGGAGGCTTAGCCCTCTCATTAGACCTGAGGTAAGTTGGGTTTCATTTACTGCAGGTTAAGAGCAGGCAAATAGGAAGTTAGAGCAGAGCAGCTGACTCTGTTAATCTATACCCTGATTTAACTTGCGGTAACTTGTTTGTACAGCCATACCCTTGGGTGACTCTGGCCACTGTACTTCATTACTTTATGCCTCTTCCTCCTTCCTCTGCCTAATGGGGCTAATGATGCTTCCTTTGTAAGGCACTTGCAGATCTAGGGATAAGAAATGGAAGTTTCAGAAGAGGTGTTATTAATTATCATTTATTAGACTGCCTGTGCTCTCATCGTCCCACCCATCTTTCAGTGTAGTACGCATTCCTTGTGATTTTATTGCAGCTGTATTCTCTTCCAACAATTAATATAGTTATTGGCCCCATGGTAATTACTTTTTCTACCTCATCCTTTTTTCACTTTAAAACATGCATTTGTTTGCTTTGAATTCTAACATGGTATGTGCTGTTTATATAACTTTGTTGTTAGTATATTTAATTTACTTTAATTACAGTTTACATTGGCATATATGTAGGGATTTTAATTAATAGAGCTATTAATAATATTAATAATAATAATACACTGGTTTTCTCTTAATGTTAAAACGTGATCCAAACATTACAAAACATGGATGCCTAAGGTTAGATAATTAACCCAAACTCAAGTTTTGGAGCAGTAAAATCCAAGCTGCTTTTTATGAATTCCACCTAGGGATTTAAGGTTTAAACTCTAGGAACCCATGTTTGAAAATCTTGGCTTTGATGTACGAATGTGTTTTTTCAATACCAGTGTGAATGAGAGAGTTGTGATGGTTGCCCATTCTCCATCTCTCTTCCCACCTTTAACATGAAGGGCTAATAGGGACCCCAGCAGGGGGTGAGCAGCTATTCCCTGAGCCGGATCCTTGGAATCACCCCATACCAGAGGATAGGAATGGGGGTTTAATACTTTAAGGCCTGATGTAACCTATCTCCCTTCAGGTACTTAAATTAACAGCTCTTTATACGCCCCTGGTTAATAGTCAGTGGAGAGGAACAGGCACCTCCGGGGATGATTTAGCCCACCTAACGTCTGAGTCACCCTGTGGAGGCACCCCTCTCCCTCTCCCCCTCCCCTTCAATCAGGGTGGGTGCTGCTGCTTGGCAGTCAGGTGTCTCCCTACAACGCCCACGCTGAAGCGTGGGGGATCTGGGCCCCGATGCCTTTAGTTTCTTATGTCACAACTTGAGTCCTTAGAAAGATGAGACCAACATGTACACAAAGAAGAAAAAAACAGTAATGCCAAAGGTGGTTAATCTTTGTGCTATTTATCCAGCCACCTATATATTTGCAATAGTTATGGATACTGTCTTGCTTTGATRTGCAGGGATTTACAGATGCAGTTCCATTAACATCAGTGGGAGTTGGGTGCATAGATCCAGTACATCAAGATGAGAGTATTTGGTAATAAATCTTTTAATATGCATGTAGCATTGACTGGATAATTTGAAACATTTTTAAAATCCAAATAAAAATTGAGTTTTCTACTACAAGAGAAGCTACCCCTAGAGAGATAAGTGGAATCTATCTCTGCATAGTCAGACCCTGTGTGATTTCATATTGTACATAGAATGATCCTTTTTTATCTTTATCGATTACTAGAAGAGTAATACAATTAAAGGTAGCAAAATGCTTTAAGGTTTTTGTTCTCTGGCAAAGAATCAAGAGTTCAAAGTGGGGCTCCTTTCTCATTATTAGAGAACACCCTAAGAGAAAATCATTTCCAGCAATTCTCTCTTTCTCCTCCTCCCCTTTTCATTTCCCACTTTGTGATTTTGGGGATACAGAAAAAAACCTCTGTGTGTGTGTTAGCACTAGTTAGTGATGTGCAGATACAAGAATAAAACCTATCCTTTCTTTTTACAACCACAGGTATAAAAGAAGTACGTATCATTATTTCATTAATGATCTGCAGCAGTATTTTCTCGCCTCCTTGGTCACATGTATTCATGTACGCGTGAGCACACACAAACACACACACACACACGCGTAGACAGTCTCACGCTTGAGTTTTCTGATGTAGAACACCCCTTGATAAGCACTGCCTATGCCAGGATTATGAATACAAGGAAATAGAAAAGACATTTAGAAACTGTAGGAAAATAATTCTTTTGGTGTTTGAACTGCAGTGTTATTCAGATGTATATAACTACTCCTGGGTGGGGGAACTGCAGGAAATATGCCAATGAAGAGAGACAAGGGGAGGCCATCAACAAGACAGAGAGAAAAAGACAGAAAATGTTTTTGTTTGCAGACTTGGCTGGTTGACTTGACTTGAAAATAATAATAGGTTCCCATTCTCTCTTACTAGCCCCCTCCCCTGATTCACTGGATATAACACAATTGATTCTCACTGGAGATGGATTTGGAATATGTGTCTTGCTTGTTGTTATTGTTTATGTTTACACAGTACATTTACTGCTCGAGGAGTTTTGTTCCTCGTTTACTCACCACCCTGTTGCAAACCCCTATTGCTTTTCCAGCTGCCATCAGTTCTTTTCTTTTTACCTCATTCTTCACACATGGAGGTGAAAGAAGGGGGAACCGCACTGTCTTGGGGACCATGACAGGCTGGGGGTCTTGCAGGTTATGACATTCTGCTTGATGAAGGAAACTGTCTACTTACATTTGCCTGMAGACTCCTTTCAGAGAGTGGGGCTTGCGTTCCTTCCCTGTTGTGTTTCTGCCTCCATGCTGAGCTAAAACTCACAGGCAGTAAGAGGAGAAACTCCCACACCTGGCACAGGGCTCCCAATAGAAAGTCATAAATTTTGCTGACTACCCATTTCAATGGGGCACCTTTGGACAAAGAGATGATAACTGCCCAGGGCAAATCATTTTTTCAAGTCTGAGCACTACGAGGGAGGACATTACGCAGCGGATCACCTGGCAGGGCTGATCAGGGATTGTCAGACCCTGGGGTGCTAAGGAAGACTCATGGGGGACATCTGACAGGCATCAGGAAGCAGCTTTGAGAAGAGCAACAGCCTAGCTATTTCCTTCACAATCACACACAGTCATGAGGCTAGGAAGAGAGAGCTCTGGGAAAAGGAGGAACCAGAAAGAAAGGAAAAAAGTGTATAGAAAGAATAGAGAGAGGAGGAGTCCATCTGGGGGCTAGGGAAGAAAGATAACAAAGCCTAATGGCAAGTGGGTGGCTAAGATGATATGTTTTAGCAGAGTTGGCATTATTTTTAAAGTACTCCTGAAGTTTTTATGGCTCCGGGCCCCTATTTCATCTTAATTCATCCTCGGGGATAAAGACTCAGCTGGATGGATCTCAATCACTCCCTTCCCTTTCTCACCCCTTGTCATCATGTTCTCTTCCTTCAGTACATTTTCACCATGGTTAGAAATTCCGACTCTCACTCCCCTTCCCAAGCGACTACCGTGGCGCCCTTTGGAAGGTGCGCGGTGCCCTGACTCCCACGGAGTCGAGTTCCATTGGAACTGCTGGTAGTGCATTCATCAGCCATCTGTCATTGCAGCTGCTTGTTGAAGAAATCAACTACTTCTCCCCCCCCGCCCTTTTTTTTTTTTTAATACTTTGGCTAGGAGGGAAAAAAAAACCCTCAACCACCAAAAACTAAACAACAACAATAATGGCCCGACTGTTTTCCTGACAATCCAAACACAATCTGCTGCCCACAGTCACAGCAAAGTGTCATTGAGGGGAAGCGAAATTCTCATGGCCTGGTGGATTTGAGTGTGTCTACGGGCTTTGTTTCGTTCTCCTTTTCTGTAATAGGTGTAAAACCCTTTTCTGATGGGAGGATAACTCCTCTGGAGTTTTTGTGTCTCAAAAAGACTGAGCTATGGCACGTCAAACTTTATCAGCCAGTTGTCAATGTAACTTTTAGCTGAGAGTCTTAAAAAAACAGGAATGCTTTTTAAAATCCCACCATGTGCTTTTTATTTAATTGTATTTTCCATGATTGGACGGAAACATCAAGGAGGTGATAAAAACTGTGCAAGCATAGGGTAATATTTAATGGTGTCAGGAATCTCGGCTACAGGCCTTCCAGCTTTCCAGTATTCTTGCAATCRAATTTGATCTCTCTTCTGTAACTGTCTTTTGAAAGATAGCGAAGATGAATCTATCTTCACTTCATTTTCATCCTGAGATCTTTATACATTCAGACACCTTTCTGGGTCCCAGGTCGTGCTGTCAGCCTCGTTCATGGCCATTTCAGTGGTGACACCAAGAAACCAGAGATCACTGCACCTCCCCAAACAGGAGGCAGGCAGCCTGAGCACAATGCTCTTGTACAACATTTGAAACAGAGCTGACAGGTCCTGACAAAGCAGAGCAAGCTTTGTTGTCCACAGTCACACCATGGCACGTACATTTTCCTATGCTTTTCTTTTGATTTGCCTTTGGAAAGAGAGAAAGGGAAAGGTTATCTCTCCATGTCTCCCCTGTAGGCAACTGAGAGAGAAGCAGAATATAATGAGAAGGCTAAGTGACTGGTAAAATTAAAATACACAAACCATTAAAACATTTAAAGGGTAGAAAATAAGAGCGCTCATGGCATCTGTTTTAGGTCAGCACCTAAGGAGTTTCTTACAGCCGATATGGGAACTCTTAAGAAACACAAATGTTGTTATACACAATAGCATCTTTATCAAAAGCAAAAAACTCACAGAGGGAGGCCATGGCACTTACAGTGTGGGAACATGAGTCTATCAAGTGTGAAGACTGTGAAAGCAGCAGAGCAAAGCCCTGACCTGGTCTCTTGGGCTGGTGGCACAGGCTGGTATGTTTGAGCTCCTGGACAGTGCATCTGGCACTCCTAGCAATAAAACCTGAATTGACAGGTTTATGTCTCCGTCTATACAATACCCCTGCACCACTGCAAACCGATATGTAACATCACACGTATTTTATACTTCTATGTATACATGTATGTAATTGTCCCTGGAGCCGCAGAGATACAGAGAGCTTTTCTTTCCTTCTCCATTTTTTTTTTTTAAGTGAAAAAGAACAGTTGTCTTCCAGTCTTTCCTATCAACTCCTGGCAAAGACAGGGAGATAGACAGACTTCAAATCCAACTCAGTAACTGGCTTTTTACTTTTTTATCAATTTCCTTTTCAGTTTCCCATGCTGAAGTTCTCAGCCTTTTGATTCGACTCATGTAGTAGAGGGGGCTCAAAATGAAATGGAAAGTAAACGGGCCTCATTAATCTCAAAAGGCTTCTGATTTTTATGTAAAGCTATTTTATTAAGATAGTTAGGTATTTCCAGGTGGGAATTCTTTAATGTTTTCTTTCTTTATTAAGTGTACTGTTCCTCAAAATCACCTGCCAATAAACTAGAGTCAAGCTTAAACACCTGTCTGAATCTCATGTCTATGAAAGGCCATATAGCTTTCTCCAGGCAAGAAATCGGGTTTAAAACAGGAATAAATATTTCACATAGTGACTTTTCTGGCTGTTGTTTTGGAATAACCAAATGTGCATGCTTTGGAGGCCTCTGTCATGCAAAACTCCAAAAGCTCCATAAAGTCCACTAATAGTCATTTCTCCTGGCTGTGAAAAAGGTTTTATATTGTGCCATCTCTACAAAGCAAAACCAGTCCCTTCGCCTGTGCTTGTGGAGATCCTGCTGAGAAAGAGAAGGGATACGTTTGCTTAACGCAAGCAAAGTACTTAAGCAGAAGTTTTAACTTTTGCACAGGTAAGACCCTCTTGACTCAAGACCTTTGCTGACTTGCATGTGTCCCCCTTTTCCCTGTAAATAATTTCTAATTGCCCATGGAAGCCAAACACTTTGTTTTCAAACTTTGAAATGATGAATTTTTACTTTGAATTTATTTTTTAATTTTATATTTGAGTTTTATTTTTGWCAGATTTTATTTTAAAGGTTGTCTAAATTAGTAAAACCTATCCCTCAGCCTCCAACCTTTTGCTCAAGGACAGTCCATGTGCTAGGCCTAGTTTCAGCCAATGTTTATCTTTCTGAATTTATGTGTGGATACATCTTAGATCACTGTTCATTTAATCCTATCCTATTCTTTGACACCTATTGTTACGAGCCCTAAAGGTTTACACTATTTGCAATTTCTTCTGTACAGAAATTATCACCACCTTTATGTCTCAGGGTATGTATTCTTATATTGATACATGGAATGAAAGGTGTTGTGTGGTTCACATGCAGTTGTTGCTGTTGTCGGAAATGGTTGCTTTGCATGGGACTTCATGTCAGATGTGGGTGTGATATTCTGCTTGCATGAGCTTTTGCAAGTGTTTACTACGGAAGAGACGCTCAGAACTGAACTACCCCAGGGAGCACTACCCCAAAATCAAAACTAACAAAAAACCCAGTCCAAGCTGGAAATGGCCCTCCCCTTGCTCATACCTTGGGTAACTAGCCAAGTGGTTATAATTCCAGGTACTGGATGTGAATGATTTTCAAAGGAAAATGAATGTTTTTTTCATACTTTTCATACCTTCCTCTTTAGGGATAAGAGTCTGTTCACACTCAAGGGGAACTTTACATCTGAGAAGACATAATCCAAAGAGCTACCTGTCTAGAGAGGAGCTTCTAACTGCAAGGATCACAGCCTAGGGCTTGAAAATTTATGCTAGCAGAAAAGGGAATGTAATATAAAAGCAGTCCAACCTCAGAAAGAAATGAACTCTAATGGAAGTAAAGATATGCAGGATTTCACCCAGCATGCTTGTCCGTCTCCTCCCATGATCAACCTTCGTTTCCATATTGCTAATATTGCTCAGTGTGTCAGTCAAAGTCAGTTGGGAACTAAACATATGAGTCAGCCAAAGCCATTAGTGCAGATTATCAGCCTTTTGTCAAAGAAATTAGCAAAGTCACTACATGCTGATGAAGAGCTTTATAACTGCAGCCTAAAAGCCCCATGGAGGAAAAGATGTTTAATTCCTGAAACAGGTCCAGCTTTCAGAAGAGTTAAAGTAGAGAAGAATCTCAGCTCAAGCTGTGAATATTACTCACGCCATTATTTGAATAATCTAAACAAATAAGACCAATGATTCTGTGTCCGCAGCTTCCCAGCTACACTGCTATTAAATTAAAGGACCAATTCCATAGTCTTGCACAGCAACAGTCTGTTCTAGTACTTACACCATAATTCTTTGTCTTGCAATATGAAGTATTTGAGTCTGCACTTAATGCACAGGTATAACATCAATGAATGCTGGGGAAGCAAAGTCTCTGGTTTTTTATTTTTACATTAAAGAATCATATGCAAAAATCATGACTTGGCCTTTTGGTCTCCCACAATAATTTAAACAAGTCTATTCTGTTAATTTAACATAGCTTCAATTTCTGGAGCACTACTCAGCGTATACCTGTAATCAGGAATAGCTTACAAAGGTAGCGCTTAACAATGTTAAACGAGGCACGCTGTGGCAGCCTTAGAGCCACCCTTACAACTAGGAATCTGCTAGTGAGAGTGGAAACTGTGTTACATAAAGGCTTCTCATCAAGTCAATCCACTTAGCAGGGAGGATCAAGATGGATTGGTGTTATGAGGGATATAGTCTTATAGCACTCGGAATGATGGCACTGGTGGTACCCCATGTGTTGCTAACTGCCTTACCTGTCTAGGATAACCTCTTCTTTAACCCCTTCTCTATTACAAACTTGGTGCTAAAGGAGGTTAGTGCTGGTCTAAAATCACCTAAATGACTATGTTTTGTTTGACTTAACATGAATGAACTATATTGTTTTGGCCTGAGAGGCTGTTGTGCTATTTATTGGCACTAGGGTTTCATGCCATCATAAAGTTCCACTCAGAGTGCACTCAAAATGCAAATTTTCAATTAACTTTCTTACATTCATGCCAATATAAGCTGGTAAAATTTTCAATTTTTTTTTCTACTGCACCAATATAAAAACTTTATAGCACTGAAAGTAGGAGCTAAAGACCTTTTCCAAAAGTGTTCACAATTATTTTATCCATATTTTTAATATTCATAAAAGTGGCAAGAACAAAGTGAGGCAAATTTGCATTTCATATCGCACTAAAGCTACTCCACATATACACGATAACACATCCCAAGAACAATGAGATACCCTGTCACATGTATGCATTTTCTAAAACTGCACAAAAGGAGGATTTCAGGGATGCATAAATTAACTTCCTACCTTTAAATTATTAACCTAGGCTGTTCCCTGAATATGAACCACAATCAAAGGACAGCTTTCCCCCACTCTTTTGCTCCCCACAAAAAGAGTACACATATTGTCAGTCTTTCCTCACTTAAAGTTGATGACTTAAGAAATTGAGTTACTTGGATACTGAAAAATGGTTTTAAGAGAGTTTTTTTACAATTCTTCTATTCATGCCATTTTTGGAGTGGGAGGGTGCATATTATGGCTATTGGTAAGAAGTCACTTCAGCTAGCCTAACATATTTTTTTTTGGAAGCAAATGAATGACCTCCCCATACTTTGATATGTGGGGAGAAACAAAGTTTAAATCAAGTTTCAATGAGTTCTTGAAGTAGAAGAGATCAGTGAAGCCTTTATCCAGGATCCTGTCAGTGATGAGGATGTCCCAGAAGCACTTTCTTGCAGGCTCAGCAGAAATAGATGGACCTGTATATACATTTCCCTGAACTGGCATTGTTAAACCTGGCCTTCACCAGAGCTGAAGTAGCCAGCTGTGATGGACGGTTACATTTGTTACATCTATTGAAATCTGCTTTCCAAACATCAGAAAGAGGCAAAATAATCTGCTAAAGAATTTTGTTGACACCATTTTTTGCAAAACCTGCAGTCTGATTGCAGACCTTTTCAGAAGAAGACAAAAAAGGTCAAATTTGTAGATAAATGGTTATGAAGTATTAACTCCCTTCTAGTAACAGATGATATTAAAAATACAATCTTAATTAATTCCTTTAGGGCCACATTTATAAATTAGATCCATATATGCAAAACTTTCTGTGGGAAAAGAAATTAGATTGATTAAAGTAGGAACTAAAGAGGAAACATTCACAGTAGCAGCCACGCTGGACAGTCGGTGTGGATGAATGCATTTTACTTGGTCAGCTAGTAACTTTACAGCTACTTTCCCTCTTACTTTTTAGGCCTTGTTTGCAGATTGCCCTGAAGTGATCTACAATTTTTCAATTGAAAATTTAGTGCTATGAACATGTTAGTAGTACTGTTTCCACACAATCTTGTAAAAAATCTAGCAAACCAATAGCTATCATAAAGTACAAATGCGTGTGTTTTCCATAATTACACAGAAATCGTGATTTAATAACCCTAACTTCCTACTTTAACAACTTGAAACCATTGCACTTAACATGACCTAGTAAGAGATTGTATAACAATGCAAAAATTACTATTTTCCCCACCTAATTCAGACAAAAATCAGCAATAAACACATTCCAGACATTATTCAGTGTTTCATACTTATCATCATACAAAAAAGTAATTGCCTTTTATTGACCTGAACTGACATGCATTTAAATCAAGGGAATTCTGCCAGTGATATGGGACCAGGTCTTAAATCCCTTATGTTAAATTTGCACTCCAATCACCAGTTTTTTAGTCTATATTTGAACTGATTTCTAAGCAAATATTTTTTGCTGTGTTCAACACTGCTTAGCTAACTCACTGTTTCATTAGTTTCTGCACATTGTGTAGGCTCCCGCTCAGAATTAGAAGTGCTGAAATACCAGAAGAAAGATTCTTTCTTCTGGGTTTTGCAGTCTGCTCATATGGAATTATTATAAAAAATCTTGTGATGTCACCCTCTCTCATTCCCATTTTGTAGATCCAAGAATCTGGATAATGCATATAAGGACCCAAACTTCTGGATGATTATGTGAAATAAAATGAATCCTCATAAATTCCATTATAATTATCCATAAGACTGAGTTAATCTGGAGCAGCATAACTAGATGAAGAAAAAAAAAAGAAAGAAAAAAAAATTAGTAAAATATTTCCTTTTGTAACATAACTGTAAGGTATCAACATGTGAACTGTGCAGTTCGGGTGTGCTGATTACCCAAAGATATTTTCATGGTAGCCTGAGACTCTACACATACCAAAATGCAAAACCACATCTGTTTTCTCAGTTTAAATTGCTGCATGATGCTCACTCAGCCTCTGTAATCTGGCATGTGCCAAACCCATGGCTGAATAAAGAGAACGTCTGCCAAATATATCCACTTTCTGAAACTATGCAAATGGAGGACTTTGGGGATGCATAACTCAACCTCCTTTCTTAAAGTTTCATTAATATCCCTCTTTGTCACTGGAGCAATGTAAACAATTGCGGTTAAAAAAAGAGGCAAATCCCTACCTACGTCATGATACTTTCTCACAGAATTTGGGTAAATTAGTTGTAGTCATAAAAAAGGGGGCCTTTTTAAATTGCTTTGCATGTCTATATTACAACGGAACGTGATATAGGGAGCGTGGCTCAGCCAAAACAGACCTGGGCCACACTGAGCTGGGCTGAGGAAGGGCTGTGCTGTGGTTAAGGAACTGAACTAGGACTAAAGATCTCAGTTCAAGCATTCAACCCTTCCACAGACTTTCTGTGTGATCTTGATCTGCTCAGTATCAACAGCCTTCAGATCCTGAGCTATAAAAAGTTAGTCATTATACTTCTTTTCTGCCATCCTTTGGCTGTCTGATGTGTGTAGAGTGTCTTTTGCTTTGTACAGAACCGAGTATAACATCATCCTGAACTCACCTGATACTTCTAGCATTTCACTATCAACAAATAGAGCTATCTATCTATTGTAATTGGTCATTATGTTTTACCAGAAGACTCCTCATACAGAGTCAATGTAGGATTTCGCAAAATGTTTGTGTAGCCCCTGAAGTCAGAACAAATCACCCATGCACAATGTTCTTGGGAATTTACAGACATCAGTCCCGTAAATAAACATAGAAAATGTAGAAAGGACATGAGCTGCAAGTTTTCAGTGTCTGTCTTTGCATTTCAGAACATCGACCTACAAGAGCTGCTTCCCCCTTCCCAGCTCACAGATACCCTCTACTTACCATGAGATCTTTTGAGCAAAGTCTGTGTTCTCCCTCCATGCTCCTGGTCAAGCTCTCCAGCACCCTTACATTTAATTATTGTTATTATGCCACAATAACTAGACTACGATTCAGAAGTAGATTAAAATGTCCTTAATTTTGAATCAATTGTTTTGCATGAGGATTCTCACACAATGTAGTAAGGAATAGACAGCTGGATAACTGGGTTATCAAACCCAGTCTCATGTATTTGTCAGCATACAGATAACTATGCCACATACATTTAGAGCACAGCAGTCCATAATCCTCCTACAACACAAGGCACATCAGGCTGCTTGATGTTTTATGACAGGCTTAGGATCTTTAATAGAAAAGCTGCAGTGTATGAAGGGAAACATTCAGGTGAGGTTAGGAAGATCACCCAAATAGTGGGTGGTAAAAATATTTCCTAACCCCAAACTGGGCAATGGTTTAACCTAAGCACCTGCGTAGTTCCTAAGTTTGGTGTTTTCAGGACTTCCCCCAAGCAGCCATCCTTTATCATCTACACCTGAATTTGAAAATGAATCTGTTCCAGACTTGACTGTGCCACTGATTGTATGGGAGAGACATGGCAGAGAGTTAGGTAGATAGATACCGCAGGTCTTTCTTAAGCACTTYGAAAAGAAGAATGCAAAACTTTCCCTTTAGCTCTGTATATGATACAGCAAACAAGGGAAACAAACAGCAGTGGGAACAGAAGATGAAGATTAAAATTCTATGGACATATCACTGTGGGAACATGGTACCTAGTGGCATTTGATTTTTTTCACTTTTTACACACAACTTCAGTAATTCCTCTTTTATTGCCATCTGAATGGAAAAGATCTGAGGTTTTATAAGCATTTATTGACCTTACTATAAAGAACAACTCTTTAGGAAAAATCTGAAGAAGGAAGAGAAAGTGGACTGCCTAGCACTTAGACTGTCCGTGAGCTTTCCAGAAAAAAAGTCACTCTCCTTCCACCAGCAAAGCGCTGAGTAATTCCCTTGAGCTGCTAAGCACTCCCATCCTACTGAAAGCAGAGAGAGCTCAGCAGCATTCATAGCTTTTCAAGAGATGCTCAACACGTAGGATGGATCCAGCAAGAAGTGATCTCGAAGAGCAGGTTCACAGAAACAGACCTACTCTGTTGCCCTGAGGCAAGCATATCTCCAATAGTTAATTTGTACAGAATTCAAAATTCAGTTAGGATAGTGCTCAAACACAATCCTTTTTGGAGAAGAACAAGGTAATTACAAGCAAGGAACTGTGTTCATGCAACACTGCAATTGCAGCAAACGGTCAGAGCTGCAAATGTGGAGGATCCGAGAATAACGTAACATGGCCGTGATGCGCACAAACAGTATTTCTCAGTCCTACTTTCCCCATCCGAAAAAATCTAGCCTAAGAGAAATAATGATCATGTAGAGACAATTTTGCCCCAGAACACGAGACAGCCACAGCAGAGTCAGCATCGCTGCAGGAGACCCTGAGCTGATATTGCCGGTCATGTTTCTATGTGAGACCTGACATACAGGAGCTAGCAGGGAGCTGGTTATTTTTTAACATTCATTTTGAATGAGGCTGCTCTAAGTTTACACCCAGCCTCCTGTTCTCAAATTCAGCACATGCTCATATCAGACAAATCTTTACTAGCTGCAGAGTAATTAGGCAGCAGAATGAATGTTTCTGCATGTACGCTCAAACACACAAAGCCCCCGTGTACGTGGTGCATGTGTGCACGTGCATATGTGCAAGCACTCCTCTGCATATATATTTTGATTTTTTTTCCCTCGGAGGGCCATAGTGGCTACATAATAACGCCTTCCTCCCCCGACCCCCCCATGCTCACCAACACATGCACACCCAATCAGATCCAAGGGACCTTGCAGGAGTCAAGGCCGGGGCTTTAATGCTTTGCTACCATTTTTGACAAGACAGCCTCCTTCTCTGAAAAGGACGAACTGGAGCCATCTTTCAGGAGTTTTCTTTCCCTGACAGAAATCAGCAGGGTTAGAATAAACTGCATAAGTTATCAGCTCCTCAGGAAAGAACATGAAAAAAGCCCTTCTATCACTTAATGAAAAATAGCTTCTTTTTTGGACAGAACTTCATAGGCTTGCAATCAAGCCGTGGCTCCCCCCTCCCTTCCTTCCTTGACGTGCCATAGAGGCAAATCAAGTCGGCATCTATTAATAATATTTTCCCCTGCTCCTTTCATTTCTCTGCATGTCCTACCACTGTCAGGCCCCGTGATGGAGCAGCGCCTTTATCTCGTCCGAGTCTGGTCTGTCAGGGTGATAAACAATTCTAACAAGAATCAGAATAAAGATCTTCCCAGTAGACTCGGTGGAGAGATAGAGGCTTTTCTCATTTTCTCGATGGAAAAAAAAAAAATTTAATCTAGCAGCTCCGGCTTTTTTCAAGCGTCACATTCAAAGAGATGCAAATTTGTCAGAGCTGAGACCCCGGCTGACTCTCAGCACTGCGTGAATGTCAAAGGGGGGACTCGAAGCCTTTGACATCCCTGCCTTTTTTGGGGGCTATCTGCTGAAATAAAAAAAAAAGGAGAGGAAAAAAAAGCAAATGCTTTGTAGTGTGTGTTTCAACAATTTTCATAAGTTTTCTTCTGAAATAAAATAGTGCCGTTGGGAAGGTAAAGTGAGAGAGAGAGGGAGAGGCAGAGAGAGGGAGTAAGAGAAAGAAAGGGGCAGAAGGGAACATAAACTTGTCCATTTGGATTTAAACATGTCATGTTAATAGTAAGATTTTTATTATTTGGAAGGAGTTAATTTAAGATTGTGGGTATTTGTTGTACCTCATCCCCCCCCCCCCCCAAAAGCAATCAATTTGCATAACCCTGAGATGGGTGCTATGATGATAGCATTACATGTGCATGTGTCTGTCCTCATTTGTTTACATGTGTGATTTTAAATGTGTGAGCAACCATATATGCATTCAGATTTACAGCTATTTAAGAAGTGCACATGGTGTGTGTAACTGCACCTATCACAAATCTGTGTATTATTATGTGTTCTTTTGCTATATGCTGACCATGTACTCTCTGCTGAATGAATCAGAAATTAAGCTAGTACTCTGAAGATCATGCCATCTGAAGGACAAATACAGAAAATATATAACATGGTTAAGAGCTCAAGCATGAAGACAATCTGGGGGGATTTTTGTTGTTGTTGTTGTTTAATTGGATTATATATTTATTATTTTATTAATTATTTACTTAGGATTTTTTATTATTATTTTTGACATGTACTGTAGGGATTATAGAAGAAATTAATCTTTAAAAGAGTCTTGGATAAGGAAAGACAGCTGTATAACTGTCATAGGGTGGATGAAATGTGTCCTAAATGCATGTGTCCCTTTAGAATACAATCTTGCAGGAAAAAGGAGGATTTCCTAAATGTTGAAGTCCTGGAGTCACGTGAATTTTCAACCATCTCTGGTTTCATTAAAATAAATAAATATACCTACTGCTGTAAGCATGAAAATGTGACCACAGTGAATCCTGAAGCTTTAGAATTTAGCAGATCCTCTCAAAGCAAAGCGTATTAAAGAGCTGTTTCCAAGCCACACTTCTCCACTGTGTATATCTATATATGTGCAATGGTATTAGTACGGCACCACAGTCTGACCATTTCTGCCCAGAGCTCCATGCCAGGACGGAGACAAAGGTGGCCTTTTCCAGTCATATCTGTGTACTTCCTCCAGACTTTGGCTATCATCAGAGACATTTCTTCACCCCCTTAGTGTGACTTATGACCACTCAGAGAAAATCCTGGGAGGCTTTTGAGGCAACTGCCTTCCTCTGTAAGGTATTCTGGGATCTATTGGCAATAAGCAGCATATAAGGGCTGAGAACTACTGTGTCAATCCAGATCAAAAGGGCCTAGTTTAATCCAGTCACTGTTTAATAGTACTTGTTATGTGTGGACAAAATATTGGCAGTGGGTTATGGGATTGTCCTGCTTTTCATTGCCCTTGTCTTCAGGCTCATTCTGAATTCAGTTAACACCTCCTCAGTCATACCTATTTGGGCACATTGCACTCTCTCCTCAAGACTGTTGCTGAAAACTCTGATCATTAATTACTAGACTCTTACTTACAATCAATGCAAGTGCTAATACTCTCTAGTCTCCACTCAGCCTGAATTGGTTAAATAATAAACTGGCTTTTACTGCTGTAATGATGCATTTGTAAGGGAGTTGTCCTAGAAACTCCAATATATTGCATAGGGCTCTATTCAAATGAGGTATTGAAGTGCTTTTCTCAGAGGCTCCCAGATCACTCACTTTTTTCTTTCTCTAAAAAAAGGCATCCAAGTCATTATCCTAGCTGGGAAGTGGACTTGCCGGGAGTTAGGGGCCTAATTCAGAACAAAACATCTAGGCTGTGCTGAATCTGCTAGGCTGTGTTTAGTCACCATCCCACAATAGCTGGCTTGGGGCTGGGGCAAGGGGTTTGCTGCACACCCAAACGTTCCTGCCCTGTGGAGGTGCGTACCTGGGTGGGACTGACACGCTTTTCTTCCTTCAGCAAGGATGCACTGGGCAGGTCCCACTGCTATTCATGCGCTACAATCCTGGAGGTGATTGCAGTCTCCAACAAGAAGTAAAATGCCACATTTAGGTGTGGTCTCTGAAAGTAGGGAATGACATGAAGGAACAGGCAGGTTCAATGTGCAGAGCAGCAGAGTGAGCATGGGTGGGAGCTGGCCTGAAACCACTGAGAGAGCAGCTGGATTCAAAAGGGGAAAACACAACTACCAAAAGTAATGGACTCTGAAAGGTGCAAGAAAATTTGGGTGGATAAACGAAGCTTATATAAAAGCTTTGAATCATTTACTTGCTGGAAAGGAGTTACTTCCTCCTCTAAAGAAAGAATACTTCTGTGTCTGCAACTGAAATGCCACAGTGTCAACTGAAGCAAACAGACCTGAATGAGACCCTAATATGACAGTAAGATTCTGAGGTTAAGGTGCTCAGGATCAGTTTGCAGTAACTGGACACACATTCAAGTCTTTTAAAGTGTTCTGTACACCTCGCTGTTCCCATCAACGTCAACAGGAGTTTTGTTGGGTTCCTAGATCTTTTTCCTTTTTTCTGCGGAAAGTTAGACTTCTTCTTCAGATGCTTAGATACATTCAATAACTGGATTGTTTAGTACTGGCAGTCTCCAACGCTGTTATTCCTCTGCTAAGTATATCATCAATCTGCTCTCCTGAGTTATTTCGAGAGACACATGTTGGGCTAAATCGGAACCCAAGTGACTGAGTTAAAACTGCAGGATGCGTCGCTAAGTCCTAACTACAGATCACATTTCATTCTAATGTAATGTGATCTGCCAGAAAATTATAAGAACCCAGCAAGGAAATAAAAATAAAAAAGGAAAAACTAGCTATATGTGATTTTTCATAACTTATGCTATGCACAGAGCTTGCAAACAATTTTTGCGTAGAGGAAAAAACCCCTTCACACACAACATCTCTTACTGGCTCTGGGTATGATCTCTATTATACACACATTTCACATATACTGAAGAAACAAAGACAGAGTAAAATAAAGCGTTGAGGGATTCTTCTCCTGGCTCACAAAAAATGTTTATTCTGCTTTAGAAATTCAAAAAAATAATGAGTCTCCTGTAGTAGCAATTGTAGATACAAGGGAGTGGTATTAAGTTTTGTTGTAAAATCTGTTATGTTTTCAAGCACTAGCCTTCTTTAATAATGCAAGGACAACAGCAGTGTACTTGGGATTTCTTCAATTAACATTAAAACAATGTTTACATTCAACATCTGTGAAAAGTTTTTTTCTTGAGATGGTTATAAATTCAGGAGTTGCCATAAATACTTAGCAAATAAATAGAGTCCATATTGTAAGCTTCTATAAACCTTGGAACAGTTGCCTTTACATATACCCTTTTATTTGTCATTAACTGAAACAATTCCACACCTAAACCAGTGCCAAATCCTACCCTCACCCTCCCTGTGGCAAGTCCACAGGAGTCAGTAGTGTCACTGTTGACTTAATGCAGGATAAGTCAGCCTGAACCACAGCAGCAGCTCATTAGATAATTCATACTTTAGTAGATTTTGTTCAATGGGCAATCGGTTTATTATTTTTATGGGTTCACTATAATCATTATTCTGCCTGCTGTCCTCTGTAGTAAGGTTTCAGCTACATAGCTGGGCCCACTCCTGCAAACCTGCAGCACTTCTGCATACAAATGGCATAGGGAGGGTTTGTAGGATTTAGCCCCTGGTTTATAAACTGCGTAAATTATTTTAGAAGTCATGTCAGGTATGGTTTATTCCAAGGTTTGCTTGCAAATTTTAATGAGAAAACACAGAAGGGATATGCAGTTTAGATTGAAATATTCTTTCACCTTGTACTCTGCGCAGGTTGACTTACTGTGGGCTGATATAACTGGCAGAAGTTACAGCATGCATGATAGAGGAAGGCTGGACACAAACTAGAGAAAACACATAAAGAAACATTTATTTAAAAAAAGTAAATCAACCATAAAGATCCTCCCAGTAGACCTGGGAGATGGAAGCCTTTCTCATTTTCTCCATGGCAAAATTTAATCTAGCGGCTTGGCTTTTCAAGCGTCATATTCAAAGAGATGCAAATTTGTCAGAGCTGAGACCCCAGCTGACTTTTAGCACTCTGTGAATGTCAAAGGGGCTTAAAGGTTGAAGTGTCTTTACCTCCCTCCATCCTTAGTAATTCAAAACCAGACTGAAAATACAAAGCACACACCTCTACCTGTTTGTTCAGGCCTCTCTATTTCATGCGTACCTGCCGGCTATAAGAGTGTTTGTTTCAGGTGTTGTTATCTGTTTTAACTAAAAGCACATATAGAAATGAGCATGCAATTGAAAAATGTTCCACCGGAGAATCCGGCAACAGAAGAAAAACCTTCCCCTTCAGAGAGCTACCCTGTCCCCTACTGCACATATACACATTTTAGAGGTTCTTGCAACATAGCCTATTCCCAATTGACTGATTTCAGAACTGCTATTAACTGAGTAGTAATCTCACCCAGTGACATGGTTCACTTCATACAGTCTCAGGAGGTAATATATCTAATAAAAATAAAAGTAATAAAAATAAAAGCAGCCCTAATGAATACTCCATACCATGTAAGGCATATACTATATCACATAGCAGGGGCCACCTGAAAGCAATGCCAATGGCTTTTTTTTCACCTGCCTCCTGTATAATGTAAATATCAATCTACTAATGGAGTTCCCATTGATGAAGGATAAGGAAAAAAAAAAAAAAAAGAAACATGGCATTGAACAGATTGAGGCAGACTAATCTTGTTTGCCTAAAAATGGCAAAAAAAAAGTATATGTAAGCAGAAGCAAGAGGATTTAAGCTCAGTTCCATGTGTAAGATGTTTATTAAATTAAATTACATTAACATATACACGATGAGTGTGAAGGGAAGCCCCCAACAGCCTTTACTGAATGACAGATTCAGTGAGTGAACTGGAGCTCTAAGGCTGGACCTAGAATAACAGTTTCAGAGAAGTGTTTCTTCTCATTTAACAATTTATCAGTCCTCTTGATGATGAATTTACTGGAAAAGGATGACTGTCTCTTTAAAAAAGTAGTTTGGGCAGTGCTTTTTGGTTTTAAAGTCTGGAGACAGTGGCATTAGATTGATTAGGTGTGTACATGTTGGCTGAGAAAGCTGTAGAAAGGGGAATGGAAGTGTTTGACAAGATGAAAGACTATTCAGCATGTTAGACAGCTGGTTGAGTGAAAAGATCTATAACAGCACAGTAAAATATACTCAACAGTAAATGATACCTTCACTGCAAAAGCTACTACAAGTTAGGTCACACAATTTTAGCCTAGGATGACAGGTTCAACCAAACAAAGTTTTAAAACACACAATTAATGTGCGTGTGCCTGGTAACAGACAGATAGCACTTGAGAAATTGAGACAGACAGGGGTTCCCTTTTCCAAATTTAATAGTGAATATGCAAAGTTCCTGAGCCAGACTCTGATCCCTGTTGCTTATTCAGAGCAACTGCTCTGATCTCAGAGGAGCTGTTCCCAATTTACACCAAGGTAAGAGAGATGAGGATCTGTGCCCTTCCTCAGTCCATTACCTTGCTATAGAAAATGAACACTTTTGACAAATAATGTTGTGAGGGGAATTGTGAGCCTTCTTTCTGGGATCCTGCAGTGACTGACAAGCACAGTAAATGGCTATGTGTAACTGTGTGCGTCATGTTTTCTGATTTGCACATGAAGGCTTTGTAATCACCATGTGATTTTCATAATTAACGAAACACAAAACACACCAGGATGACAGGGATAGTGAACTGTCATGCATGCTACAGATGGACAGCAGATAAACAAGAATGGATAAAGAACATTCAATTTTTTAAGCAAAAAAAATGGAATTCAGGTGGTTTTCTGGTGATAGGCTAACAGGGATTATGGTAGTAGACTATAAAGTAGTCTAAAACCAAAGGATGCTTTTTCTGTAGACAATAATAGACAATTGGACCTGGACACAGTTGACTAATCTCATTTGATTATTCATGATGCAGTGATCGCTCCGGTTAGCAGAGGCTGCACCAAAAAGCCTTTTAGTCAGAGGTAAATATTGCACATGAAAGTAAAAACATTATCAGAAGAACTCATATTACTTTATTTTTCCTACTGAGTTAAAGTAATAAGAAATATAAAAGGTAACATTGAAGCAATATATTTTTCCCAGACTCTTTAAATCTCTTTAGACCATTAYGGAAGATTATATTAACACATACCCACACTTCCAGGTCCCTTTATGTTGCCAGAAAAGTGCAAAGAGKCCATGGTTCAAATGTTAATTAGGCCTGAGGTGATTAGAACTTTCAAAATAAAAAAAATATTTTCTTTTTTAAAACTTGGGTTCTTTTCTAGGCCTGCTTATTGAATGATGATGTAATGCTTCAAACTCTTCTTAACATTTTATTTAGAAGAGTTGAAAAAAAAAAAACTTTTTTCGTGAAATCAGCCCTTTCATTCAATATCCTGTATGAGCTCTTTTCATCACTAGTTTTCAGGGACAGCAAGGTGAGCAGTTGATTCCACTGAATATTTGACAAAAAAAAGTATTTTTAATACTAATATTAACACATTTCCTTAATTATAAAGCCCTAAAGGTACATCAGACTAAGTAAACCATTAGATTGTCAGAACATTAATAATCTATTAGTGTACTTAGAGTTGCTCATGCAGTGCAATGGGCCAGGGGGGTTGGTTTCAGGATTCGTAGTCAACGCACAAGGGTATCCGTTGCTAGCTCCACCAGGAAGATACAGAGTGACCTTGAAAATGCAGCCTAGTAGTTATCTGCCTCAGTTTGCCCACTTGTAAAAGTCTAGAGATGCTTTGAGGTCTTCAGATGAAAGGCGATATTAAATGCACAAAGTATTTATTAATTAATATTATGCTGAGAAAAAGACATTTGTGCTTCTAAAATGTAAATAATGCATTAAACCCCCCCCTAATACCAGAAGTGCTTCTTCATAAGCAGATATTTATAAATTAGATGGTGTACTGAGAAATTATTTAAGTAATCCAAATGATTAAAGACAAGATATGATTTCTGTGGGAGTGCCCCAAATATACAAAACACTTCACCTACTCAGCTGTATCCACAATGTTTTGTTTTCTTTTTCTGGGATAGGAGGATGGAGGTTGCCAGTATCTCTCTATAGGAATGTTAATGGTTCTGGACAGAGTTTTTTCTGGGGATTTAGAAGCAAAATTTCAGTGTTAACATTCTGATATACTTATTAATGTAATCACCTCCTCCCCCAGTCATTATTCAGAGGAAATTCCTTTTGCATACACAGTTATTGCTTTAATTGCTTTGAAGCTTTGCCTTGGCTGGAATTCTAAGATGTCTCAAGTCACTCTTGACTCTGACAGTTCAGCAATTATATGTATAGATACCGTATAGCTGAAATGGAAGGTACAGTGCAAAAAACAGGAACTTCAAAGACAGAAATTGTCTGAGCGGAGAGAGAACACCTTATATTTCTAATGCAAACCATTTCAGGCTATAAGCATTCTAAAAAAAAGAAGTGCTGAACTTGACCTTTCAGCTCATTAATCCAATAATTAAGGTTAGCTCTATGACGTGCCCCAAGTATCAAGTGACTTATGGATCACAAACTACATAAGATTTGTTTCAAAGATAACTCTACCTCCTGCAATGACAGTGGAGCAAGTTATCCATGCTAGATGTCCAGACCCAAGAAAGCTAAATGAAGATACTGACTGTGTAGTTGTTTGGCCCTTGGAAGAAAAGATCAACATCTGTCTTACCTTTTTAGGACAAATGGATTAGCAACTGCAGCAGCTTTAATATCAAAGTTTCAGGTGCCAAATACAGCAAGTTACAAGCAGCATGTTGTTTTGGTTGGGCTACAGGAAGACTGAACTCTGATCTCCCTTCTCCAAAGGATGGCTGCATTTTGTCTCAGAAAATGACAGCTGCTCTTCCATTACCCGTAAAGCATCCTCTGGCTGTGAGGATGCCTCCCCTGCCTTTAGTCCAACCTGAAGAGAAACAGAGGGCTCTTCTAGGCCTTTCTTCTCCTGTATTGGGATTTTCTCCCATTCATGTAGGGGGATGAATTAAGTAGCGGACAACTGTTCCTCAAAATGTAGTGTTGGTGTCTAACAGCTGAAATATACCATCTTGACTAAGTACCCTGTTTTGTTTGTGTTCAAGACAAGGAATGTAACTGGGTTTTTATGCTTTATGCATTGCTAGAATCCTGCATAGTCTTTGCTGGAGATAGCAGCAGGAACAGCGTACCTTGGGCTTGGGGGATTCAAGGTGCAGCTGAACCATGAGTTTGTTTCCATGTGGCCCTAAGCTTTTGTATGGTGAAGGACACGGTTTGTGGACCCAGGCTGAGCCAGCTAGACAGTTTCTCTTGAAGAAGTGCTGCATTCAGGAACGTATGTGCTTTCCTAAGCCAGTGTTAGTTACCTAAGCCAATGTGCAGAGTACTAAGGAGCACTACTTGTAATGTTTGAGTAGCAGAAATAAAAATCAGCACTAACAAAAGAGTGGTTAAAAAAAGACTTCAAATTTAACTAGTTTATATATAGAAAGTATATAGATATTATATACATAGTTTAGAGAGAGAGACACAAGAGGTTTTAGCATTTATTGGCTGTTCACATTAAAATAAACATTTGTGGTTTTTTTACTAAATAGTACAGTTAATTATATTTTATGAGATTCTATTTTATGAGATGAAGTATCAGACTTCAACTTTGACTTTGTTAACCTTATTGTACACCTCAATTAAAGTCTACCAATTCATCACTTCATGGGGGTAAAATCATCCATCACAAAGTTTCTTGGTTACAGATCACTACTTAATTGGTAACTGGGATAGAGTTTAATCATTGTTAAAGACCCAGAATTTCTCACACCGCTGTTGCAGAACTGCATAGTCAATTAAGCAACAAGAACCTGCCTATTTTACTTGGTTTATTATACTAATGCCTTGGGATGTTTGCATGAAATACATAAATTCTCTTGTATCGTAGTTAATTACATCCAAGACCATGGTCTGTAAAAGTCACCTGTCTCACATTTGGAGAATGAGTGGGAATCAATGCCAAAGACCAAACCAAAGCAGCAACTGCTTAAACTAACAAAGTAATTTATGTCCTTCAAAGAGCAGAAACAGAGAGAATGCAATATTTTTTAGTTCCTTTAAGTTTTATTATGACTTTATGATACCATTCTTGCTGGCAGAGAAGAGGTTGGTGTCAGGGGACCGGTGCTGCTTCCAAGTGTAACTGCCTCAACCAAGTCAGACAAGAATGACAAAAAATACTTTTTTTGTCATTCTTTGCGCAAGTGAAAGAAACTTGTCATTCCAACTTCACAAAACAGCGCTAGAGATGAAATGCTCAACTCCACTGGGACAGCCATTTTTTTCGCTGTTATTACAGAAGAAAATTATAACCATAAAAATGTCCAATTTAGAAAAAAGGTGCCACTTTAGTGTCATTTGCATAAAAGCTGTTACATACAAATTGTTATAAAGACAAATGTGTAGTACTCTTGTTGAAAATTGCTTATATCTTAGGTGCTTTGCCTGAAACGACATAAAGGCCTCTTCAAACTGAAATTCATTCTCAGGTAAATAAAGCTGAAAAAGGATTTTCACCTATTTGTATGTACGTGAGCAGTTTTTCATATTGTCTTAAACAGATTTTGACATGTATGTCTCCCAAACTTTTAAATTCCTTTCCTTCTTAGCCTGCTGGTGGCCTCCATTACAATAACTTGGCTTCTCAGATGAGGCCAGATGAAAAGCCTGTCCTGAGTGCAAGCCGATAAATCAGCTAAGATGAGATAACTTTCTGTAAATGCAGTGCAGCTGTTACTTTCTCCTGTTAGAAAGTGCTCACATATACTCCTCTGCAATGAGATGATCACTGTCCGGACCTGAGATGAGTTACTGATGTCTCTGTCACTACCACTGTTACCTACCGACTCAGAGAAGTTAGTTTATCCCTTCTCAGAAAGTCAACCAGATGTTGCTGTGCCTACTTAAAGTAGGCCAGTTTGCAACAATCAAATAACAAACTTTAGTACATAAAAATGATTCTATTAAGTAGTCCAATTAACATTATCTTTTATTTCTGACAACCAATTTCTGAGGCATTTATTTCTATTTGGTGTTAAACACTGACACAACGCAGATTAACAAGAAATCCAGATTAAGTTTTGCAGTAAAGTGAATCACAAGACATATATTACTGTAATTGAGAATGTTACGCTAATATGAATGAGAATGCTAGTAGGGGATTTTCAAGTGGTCTGATAATCTTTTTATGTAATTACAGAATCATTAAATTAGTGTAACTTGGTTGTAAACAGGAGAAACAGCTAACTGTAGAATGCTAACTTAAGATGTCTAACTTATCAACCCCTCTACATGCTGCCATGTACCATACCAATACACCATGGTATTTGCAAACACTCCATTGTGTCCGAGATGAAGAATCAAAGCAAAATATATTATGGTACAGAATCCATAAGCTTTGTTACCCCTGACTATCAGACCTATAAGCATACTGACGATCCACTGAGACACTGTACACTGCAGCACTAGTAACACCCTGTGTTATGTGGAATCATATGCAGAAAAATTAAAAATAAGGTGTTCTCTAGAACTTTAGAAAGTACAGGGCCAAGAGCAATAATATACCTACATATACTTTCTCTGCTTTTCCAACAGATTAATTACTTTCTTAAGCAAAATAAATTAATAAAATAAAGAGAAAAAGCTTGTTGATATGAAATCTAGTGTTTAGTTGTTTAAATACACTGCAAGCACTAAATAGAAAAAGGTCTGTTTTGCCATGTCAGAGAGCACCCACAATTCCAGGTGAGGACAGAAGCATCTACATGTACTTCAAATATCTGAATGCTAACTGTGAATGTGTAATTTTATAATTTAAAAGCAGTGTAAGAAGAAAACTGTGACTAATTCTCCTCCTTTTTTGTCCTTAGCATGAAAAAATACTAATATCCTGCTTAGTCTTTCTCAGACCTAGATCCTGATGCCTTCTGGATGGAGGGTTCTGCACAGCTGTGTGGACATGACCAGGTCATGTGAGCTGGAGTGCCACCTTAGCTGGCACCTCTCCCCACCATCTGCGCCTCTTTCTGCACTATAATGCAAAGATATTTTCTTCCTATGCAAGGAACTTACATGCTTTTCAAAGAAAAACTGGGAAAACACAGGTAAATAAAAAGCGTTTTTAGCTCTCATTTATATTCTCATTAATTTGTTAGAAAGAAACAATATTTTCACCAAATTGTGTCCTCCCAGGATAGTCAGTCGATGTTGAATATTTCTTTTTGTTGCTTTCTGAGATGACCGAGTTATGTGTACTTGTAACTGCCTTGAAATGGCAAATGCCTTAAACAAAAGCAACAACCACTTCCTCTGAGTTTAGAAAGACACAATCTAGTCAGCAAAGAGTTGATTTTAATCCAGTTTCAATACTTATACACAGTAAAATTTTGCTATGCAGAAAAGGAAGAAATAAAACTTTTTTGCAGTAGTCTGTTAACAAGAATTACACCCTTAATTATGATTCTCAGCCTTGCCTCAGGTATATGTCCAAAATGGGTTTTTTCTACGTGATGTTATCCAAAAATCTAATCCTGAAAACTATTCCACAAGTGAGAACACCTCCTTGACATAATTAGTCCCATTAAAATCAATTAAAGTAAGCATGAAAGTCAAGCAATCTGCATGAGCAAAGTTATTACAAGAATAAGATTTCTGTGGTTGTTATTTACCACTGGACTGGTAAAGTGAAAAAAAAAAACAGAGAATGATTTATTCTTCTTTCAAGTTTTAAACATGGCAGATAACTGCAAACAACAAATTCTGTGCAAACAAATTCTGTGCATTAAAAGCTCTGCTGGAGAAACAAACAGTGGAAAACCAGCCACACAAGCCTTCTGATGCTCCTGTGTTCATAGCACACCATAATAGCTGCCTTGACGACTATTCTTTGCCCTTCCGAGGTGCAAAGAGAAAGCAGAAACATTCTTCAGTCTCTCATCAGGAACGCTAATGCGGTAAATTTCAAGCTAAAGATACGATGTAAATTTAAGCCCCTTGATGCCTCACACAAAGACCTTCTAGATGACAAAACTCTGGCCACCGGGCATGGTGTGAAGGGGCTTCACAGAGGAGAAACCATGTGGAGGAAAGAGTTTCCCCTTACAAACTTCTCAAATAGTTTTCTTTTTGTGTTGCTCCGTAGTTGGTGTTGATGATGTGGACCACCTCTTAGAGGTTTCTGGTTCAGACTATTTGAATTTTTTTTTCTGCACCGAGTAAAGGAAAAGGAGGGAAAGATTTATCTTTGCACCCTACTGTTTTGTCCTGGGTCTTTGTCCTTGGCCTCGATTCATAATGAGCTCTGTGAGCAGCATGAGCAGAATTGCTGGAAAACATCTATTTTCAACTACTTCTTTTCCTTGTTTTCTCCTCCTCCTCCAAATTTCTAGCCTGCTCCTAAATATTTACTGCAAACAAGATCTATCAGTAGGGAACCCATGGTTAGCTTTGTCTCAGCCTTCCCTCTCCCTTTTATATATCTTTTTTGCACTATTTCTGCAATCTTTATATCACTGCATTAGCAAATATCCAACAGCATTATGTGCAGAAGTCCTTCCTCTTACCTATGTTATTGCTCAGTTGATGGAATTCAGATACAGAGGAGAAAGTTTCACTTACACTCAGCTATTTTATGTTTCTCCAAATAAAATACAGAAAGAGAGAGAAAGAGAAGACAAAAAGATGCTGACATTAATGAAGCCTTCTTGAAAACCTAGGGTGACAATGAACTGAAAGAGACAACATACAAATGGAACTGTAAATTTGAGCTGAAAGCTGRATGAAAACATTTGAGGCCAACCAATAAAGGGTTGCTACTAATACAATTATGAAGCTCATTGCAATAGCTCTTTGGTCTGAAATCACTTCATTTTCCGTTAAAATGAAACCAACAAATTTTACTGCCCTTTGATGTGGCTTTTCCACAGAGTGGTGGATATCAGAAATATCAGGCAACTTTTCGCAAATCTAATAAAAATATTTAAATTAGAAATTAACATTTTTTTCCCCAAGATCCTTAGTGAACCTGTCAAATGTTAGCTAGTAATCATTCTAACTCTTTAGTAGAATTCACCTTTTTCACAATATCTGGAGGAGACCAGTCAAGCAATGACATTTGGTGGTGTTCTTGATTGTTTAAGAATAGCTAAGAGTCTTGTATTTTTGTTACTTTCTCTCTCTTACCCTGTCCCCAATAACCTACTTGTTTGCTTCCCTTATTTGTTGTGTCTCATGCTATGTTTTCTGACAAAGGAAAATGGAAAAGAATATAAACTGTAGCAGGCTAAACACAAAACCAAAAGAATGCAGGAGATACGAAATTTTGAAGAATAACTTGCTAAAGGCATAAGAATTTTTTTTTTTTTTTTTTTTCAAATACATCAGAAGCAGGAAACCTGCCAGGGAGTCAATCAGACCTACAGGTGTAAGAAGAACACTCAAGGAAGATAAGGCCATGTCAGAAAAGCTAAATGAATTCTTTGCATCAGTGTTCACTGCAGAGGAGCTTAGGGAGGTTTCCACACTGGAACTATTCTTTATGGGGGGACAAATCTGAGGAACTGTCTTAAATTGATGTGTCAGTAGAAGAGGTTTAAGAACAAATCGATAAAATGAATAGTGACAAATCATCAGGACCAGATGGTATTCATGCAAGAGCTCTAAAGGAACTCAAATATGAAATTGCCAAACTACTCACTGTGGTGTGTAACCTAGTGCTTAAATTGGCCTCAATACCAAAGGAATGGAGGTGGGAAATATGATACAAATTTTTCAAAGCATTTTGGAGTGGGGAGGGAGATCCAGGAAGCTGTAGAGCAGTAAGTCTAATTTCTCTACTGGGCAAATTGGTTGGAAATACTGCAACCCCCCCCCAGAATTAGCAGGCTTATGGAGAAATGAATTAATGGAGATGCTATAAGCAATAAATAAAGCAAAGGTGTTTCCAGCCAATGATTCATTCTGTTTCTCTTAGATGCCTGTCATAGGGCAGATTTAGCTTAGACTAGGTATCTGCTATTCAGCGAGTTAAGTTTAGATGAGAAGAGTACAACGCTGAGTAGCTGGGTGGTGAAATGGCAAGTAAAATAAAATGCAAGTCCAGACAAAGGAAAAAAACTCTGAAGTAAAGATAACTAATGATAGGTGCTATACTAGCTATTATAATTTAAAAAAAAAAGATGACAAAGTAATTTGGATTGCCAGTCTGAAGTGAAATATCAAGTATCAGATTTAAAACAAACCAAGGGAAGTATCTTTTGATGTAACTGTGGAACTCCTTGCCAATATCCAGAATATGTTTTGGATGCTAAAAGTATAAATAGTTTCAGAGAACAGTTGGAAACCATGAAAGAAAAGTCTCTCTCGAGACATCAGATGTCCCATTCAACTCAGAATCCCCTTGCACAACGTATTACCAGAAACTGGGAGACTATATTGGGGAAGCAACTATACGTGCTTTCTTCTGAAATTCTTTCTTTAAACATCCATTACAAACTATTTTTAAAAGACAGTAGACTAGATTTGATGGACCTATGATTTTTCCCAGTATATCCACTCTTATATTGGATTTTATGTAATTTGGTATGATATGACCAAGGAAAACTTTCAAATAAAATCCACATTGTACAAGGATTCCCTATATCAAATGTTTGCTCAATTGGACCAGTGTTGTGGTAAGCACTTCTTTTAAAGCAGTGAGTTTTTCCTTAAAAGTTGAAGTACTTATTAGCAATCTTGCTTAATGCAGTTGGAATAGCCAGTGAGGCTTTTACCAGTTCTCAGATAGGTTCAAGCCAAAGCCAGAAGACATGCTGCTCACCCCCTTCATAGTGTGCTTTCACCAATCTTTTAGCTGCATTCATCACCTACAACTTTATCTGCTTTGAAATAGTGAAAAGGAAGGAGCCTTTTTCAGGACTACCAATAATTCATCATCCCCAGACAGAAACTGTAAAGTACGTAACCATGGACTGCATTTTCTTCTTATAGATAATTCTTTAATGATTAACAAGTTCTCTAATGTGTGACAGTAAATACCTTTGAAAGAAAGCTGTCTTCTTTTTAGGATCATTTAGCCCTGAGTATCCCACAGGTCCAGTTATCTGTGTCTTTCTAGGTACCTTGCTGATATCTCTAGCTACCCAGGAAGTTAGATGGCTTACCGCACATCCATCTGTCCTCTCAAAACCTATAACTACTCACTCCATTTGGCAGGGTGGATGAACATTTTGTTCAATTACATTAAAGGTTTGATTTTAATTGTTTAATATTTCCATTAATAATGTCTCCTTAAGTCATCTGTTCAGATTTTGCAATGTTAAATTGTCTTTGAAACTTAGAACAAATGCAAATAAAAAAAAGGCCTAGTTAGCTCTCACCTGGCTTATGATGAAATGTTTCTGTATGTTAATGTTTTGGTTATTAAAATGTATAAGGACAGGAAAAAAGCATGGAACAGACAGCATCAGGAATTGCCTTGAGAGTATCTCTCTGTGGAGGAACAGCACTTTGGATCTCTCTGACAGCAGTGACAGATACTCATGGCTGAGATGGTCCAGGTCACTGTAAGCCTAGAAGAGAACAAAGACAATACGCTGTAACTGTAAAGAAAGTAGAGGACAATGAAATACGTACCCAAAGCAAAGCTGAGAAGATGGCAGATTAGCCACTGTGAAGCTGACCATGCTAGCACACAAGCAGAGGGGAGCGGGTGATGAAGGCAGGGGGTGGTTTGTTCTGGATGAACTTCCCTGAGTTTCCTCAGGGAAAAGAGGAACTTAACCAAAACTAGTTCCACAAAACTGTGAAGGAGCAAAGGAGAAACAAGTTGTGGTCCTTTCCCCTGAAGAGGGGATGATGACAAATGAGGAGTGCAAGCAACTATCTCCAACTCATGTAGGAGCTGGAAACCGAATCCAGTGTTTCTGTTTTACAGGACTGCTGAGCACATTATCAAAGTGGGGAGTTTGCTTATCTTTATATCATTTAAAAGCAGATTGTTTTTTTAAATGATGCCATCAAATTGCATCACCACACATTGCTAAAAACATAAATGGGAAAAAGTATGATGGGTGCTGGAAATGTGAAAAACCATGTATGTTAAGGTGCCAGGTTTCTGAGAACTCTTGTTGGAACTCTTGACAGATAAGGTCCAGACCATTTTACAATGTAAATTGTTGCTGTCTCTGTAGGTTTTGGTAGCACACCTCTGAGGCCAGCCATTTTTGTTTTTAAGCCTCTCTGGATTTTTAGAAAGATGCAGAGGAATCTGGGGAAAAGAGGGAAAAAAAGGACCTGAAACTCGGAAAGGTTTGAGGTGGATTCTGAGAAACAGAAGAAAAATGGAGAGGAAAAGTCAGATGGAATAGGAAGGAGAGGGGACGAATAGTGAGAAGAAGAAAGGGAATAATTCAGTACCTGTGAATAATGAGAAGTTTTTATATATATATGTGTGTGTGTGTGTATATGTATGTGTCTGCCGGTGTGTGTTTATGTATATAAAATACAAGTATCAAAACCACTTCTATTATTAAATAACTCATACCCCAGATTGAAGGCTTTTTCTTGGAGGTATGCACCAATGATACAGACAGATTTGACACTATCCAAAGGGTATTCTTGCTTTGGAGGCTCAAAGTCCGAGACCAGTCCAAGGCACCTTTCAAGATCCCGTGGGAGCCAGAGGATTAGACCCTTGCTGTGCCCACAGCAGTGGCTCTTTAAAGTTTTATATTTTGGAAATGAAACCGGCTAAGGCAAATTCATCCCAATAACATGAAATGTCTTGCCCAAATGTAAAAACCAACCAAACAAACCAGGACTGTGAGGAAGAGAGTGTCCTGGAGGTTTTTTTGACAAATATTCATACCTTGTGCTCAGAATAACTGTGAGCCGAAAGCCTAGAATATCGCTGAGCTGCCTCTTTAAACACAATACCCTTTCCCCTTTTTTCATTTAGTTATCTCCTTCTCTGCTCCGTGGCTCAATCTGCATATGTTATTGGCCTCGATTCCCAGGGCTGCCACCTTAATCTGTAGTAGCTAATAGTACAACCTCACACATGGCCTGGGACCAGGCTTAGGTTAACAAGAAATCCAAAAGCAAATGGCTGGGGGAGGTTGCTATAAAATAACCACTTGAAAATTCAGGCTATGATTTTTTTTCACATTTGCATGGAGGAAGCAAAGCTTTTAGTCTCAGAGGTTCAGTCAAATGCATTAAAAAGATGAACATTTTAGTTAATGTTCTAAGAAGATTTCTAAAAGCAGTTTTGATTGTGTACTATTAGCATTAATTAATTTTTATACTGAGACCAGCCGTTATATTAGTAGAATGCATATTTTAATCAATTTCTACTTGCTGTTTTGTGCAAGTTAAAGGTAGCTTTGTGGTTTGTGCCTAGTTTATACAGTGCATTTAACTCAATGTGCCTTAGGTAATGCTCATCTGAGGTTCAATGTATACTCTAATCAGAGCATGATACAAGAATTATGAATAAAACCCCGACAAGTAATGGGGTTGTTTTCATTTTGGACCATAGTGGAATATACCTTCTCTAAACAGGTGCTTGACTGCATTATTAAATAACACAATACTCAACTGCACTATCATCAAAAGCAGGCATAAACAGTTAGGATTAAATCTCTTTTCAATAGCAGCTTACCTGCATCTGAAAGCAGCTGTTTGATATACATTTGCAATCATCCTGTCACTGATAAATTTAAAAGGATCCTGTCAAGTGAATTTTTAGACAGTTTTCAGGTTATTATTTTAGAAATATTTTATCATTTGTTATGAGCAATTAAAAGATAGTCAAAATTAATTAATTTCCCAATTACTATTTTTTTCTCACTCTTATTTGACAAACAGTGAGACTTTTTGCTCAGGATTGCTAAACAGAGTTTGAAATCGGCAGTGTACTGATGTTTATTTCTTTAGTCATAAACACTACTGATGATTAAGGTGACAGGATGATTAGACTGGGAAGTGCTCAGTGGAGCATCCACCCCACACTGTCCAGCCCCAGCGATCCCTCTTCTCCCTCATCCCTTGGCACTTCCCTCCCAGCCTCCCTTCACCACTCAAGAGAAAACTGATGTTGTGTCTCAGCACCAGAGAAAGGGGAGACCAGCAGGAGGTCAGACTTGGTTAGATCAGGAGACAAAACCCAGTCCCATAAGAGGTTCCTCTGCTTTTGGCAATAATCTCCTCAGGCCTCTCTGATCCTAAACACAGCGGCTTTTCTAAACTATTGATTCAGGAGATATGAAGTCCTGAAAGAGAAAAGAGAGGGTGAGTAAAGACAGTAGGGTCTGTCATAGACATAAAAGGGAGAAGGTGTATTGGGGGCTAAGAGATATTCAGAGAAACTTTGATACAGGGAAATGTCTGAAAACCAGTTTCTCAAAACAGATCCACTTTCACTGTATCTCTACTCTGCCTTCTCATGACAGCCCTCCACTTGTTCCCTCAGTGCCCAGGGCTGCCATCGCATGCCACCAACAAAGGGTTTGGTCCATCCCCATTAAGCACAGCTACGCCAGAAGACATTGTCACCACCCCACTCCTCTCAATGGGCTTGCCCCTYGTTTGCCCTGGAAAGTCATTCCTCACAGTCACATGGGATGGTCCCGTGGTCCCGTCCCTCCCATGGTGCCCCTCTCCGCACACTGCCCCTCGAGTTTTTTCTCCTTTTGTTGCCATTGCAGGACTCTGTTCTTTAGCAACTCTTTGAGGTCCAAAGAGAGGTCAGTTCACTGGGCCAGGAGCTGTATACATACACTGTAAGAAACAGTCTCTGCCCCAAGCTACTTCCAGGATGAACAGACTGGACAAACAAATGTTGGAGGGAAAAATGGAGGCACAACTTCACAAACTGATAGCAGTGCCTCAGGCTAGTCTCCTGCCTTCCAGATCAGAAGTGCTTAGCTAGGCTAAGCACTGTGCCAAGTGCCTGCCCACAACTAACCCTCCCATCTTCCCCACCCCCATGAATGTCATAGTGCAAAGACTTCTCTTCTGAAAGTACAGATATGAATGAATGGGTGGAAGAAAGAAGGGCTGCAAGGGTATGCTACAGATGGGCTGAAAAAGAGTTTCAGATAAAATGAGCGTATAAGCAATATTTGTACGGTTCCCTGCTAGGTCACCTTCAAGCCCATCTGACTAACACAAACCAGGCTTATATTGGCATATCCTCTCTAGCAGCACTGTCCTAGCAGGAGCAGAGTTCAGTGCTGCTGCACTCCAGATCAGCACATCCATGATTCAGGCTTCAAAGCACTAACCTATTCTAAAGATCCTGATAAGAAGAAGTGATGACTTCAGTTTCCACCGTGGCATAAAACAGGGCCATCAGTCCCTGCTGTACTGTTGCTCAGCAGATCTCAAAAACTAAGCACTGTTAATTAAGTTTTTCCTGTATTAGTAACTCATATTACTGATTACTGATAAAATAAGCCTACATATGCTGGAGGTATTTGGCATAAACAAGCACCGGTGGATTGCACATTGGCAAGCCTACAGTGATGTTAAGTATTTAGAAGACAAGAGGGGAAAAAAATCACTGTAAGTGATGCCAGAAAAAGTTGCCACTTCAAAGGGTTCTGAGATTGAAAAACCCAGGAAAAACTAAATGACTATATGAGCAACTTACCCATTACCATTCCAGACCATTCAGGCTTCAAAGATATTGCATGCCTGTCCTTGCTAACCTCTTCCAATTCTGTTTTGATGCCCATTTTGATGCCCTGGACTCCCAGCTGAGAGTAAGACCTGGATTATGGGAGCAGGGCCCAGCCACTGCTGCACACAGGCGTACAGGAATGACTTTCTAGCCTTTCCTAGATGCGATTGCAATCAATCACCTAGAAATGAAGACTTCACTAGTTCATTACTAGTTCCCTGAGCCATCCAGCCTCCCCAAATGCTTCATAAAACTTCTAGTTTTCTAATATTCAAATTAAGTATTTCAATTACCTAATATTTAGCAATGTTGCATATGTTTCTCTTGATTTTTCTTTTCCTACATGGACTTGGTTGGAAAAACTTCTATATAAAATGTACATCTTAATTAAAGATAAGCTGGTTTAAGTGCAGGAAAATTAAAAAATTTCAAAGTTATCATTTTTCTCTCTGTTTCAAAGATGCAAATACCAGAAAGAGAGCAGTTAGACTTTAAAAGAAAAATTTATGAGTATTTCCCTCTTGGTAGTCCTTCCAGTTCTTCCTAATTAAGGACAAGCCAATACAGTATCATGTACCAATCTGGTATTTATTAACAAAGCTAGTCATGATTTTTAACTGATTATTGCTCAGAGGATCCTCCCCTCATTAATATAAATGAATTAGGAGGAATAGTGCCAAATGTTTCAAATGGGAATTAACATGAGACTGCAAGGTATAATTAGTTCAAAATGCTAAATACATCAAAGTATTAATTTGTGTGTGCATATATATATATATGCCTATATATGTACTGCATTTATATATTATCTAAAAATATTATGTATGTGTACACACAGTGCACATATCAGCTTAAGTGCAACTTACAGACGGATGCATACCCATTTTATTATATTATACCCTGCAGCTAAGGAAAACAAAGTATCAAGCTGAAAGAGGATTACAAAATCCGGGGAACAAAAGTAGAGAGAGATCTGCACAGCCTAACTTTGATAACATATACTATTTAAGGCAAGGAGTCTCTGAATCAAACACCATTGTAGGTACAATATCACAACCCCATTGTCTTGTTTTCCATTAGTCTCATAATTGTGTAATTTTCTCTCCTTTCCCCCTGCCATTTCTGTGCTTGTATGTGTGTCTGTGTGTGTCTGTGTCCGTGTGGACTTGCTAGTGTGTAAGGACTTGCTAGTGTGTAAATACAGTGAGGCTGAATCACCACAGCCCAGACAATAATTTTACCCTGCATTTCAGAAATTTAGATTTATAATATACTTTTTTTCAGCTCTTGTGACACCTTCTGCAGTTGTTTAGGGGAGTCCCAAGTTATTTGGGAAACAGAACAGCGGGGTCAGAACATCAAACAACATAGAGGCAAATCAGGACATGTAACAGAAATATGCTCACCTTTATTTCTCAGCTGTACTCCGCACTCAGCTGGAAAAACAGCCTCTCTTTTCATCACCTTCTGAAACCAAAGCACAAGCTGGTCAGTAAGGTATAATGATTGCAGTCCAAGCAAGCTGAGAGCTGAGCTACTACCAGTCTTGGACCTGTTGGACGTGTTAATTCTACACAAAGGTGTAAGACTGGGCTAATAGAGAGGGTGGCCAAATGTTGCTGCAAGGCTTTGTCCAATTTCCTGGATTGATTTTCTTGTTTCAGAAGGAAGTCACATTTACTATGAACCAGAGAAGATGGGGTGGATACAGACACAATTTAAATGGGGAGAGGAGGATGGATGGCACAGCTCCATGACTGCAACCTCATGTCATGTTGCAGGAGTGTTTGCTGTACCTCATAGTTGTAACGAGGGGCTAGYGCTTCTATTCTCAGACCACTCTTCAGCTTTGGACTAGAGCCTCTAAAATGTATCCAGAGTGAAAGAAAGGACTAAACCTTATCACCACTATTCACATGGGCTGTCAGCCACAAATATACATAGGGATCAGCATCTCGTGTATAAGAGCTGCTAAACTGGATCAGACCAAAGGTCCATGTATCCTGTCTGTGACTATTGATGGTATCAGATGTTTAGGGAAGAATCGTAATAGAATGGTCGTTTCCTAAATATACCCTCCCCGCTTCCAGCATTTGGCAACTTACAGATTCCTTTCAGGTAGTTACATCAGGTTGTCGTGCCTAATGTAACTTTGTGTTTGACCTGCATGACTTTGCCTAATAGTTTTTTTGAAGCCATTTTTCCTATTGGTCACCACAATATTCTCTAGCACCCAGTCACAGTTTTGTGAGAAAGCACAAAATTTTGTGTGAGCAGCTGTCCTCTTTTTGTTTTTAAATTGTTCCCAGGTCCTTTCACTGATTGCCCCCTAGTTCCTCTTCTTTGAATGTTTCTTCCATCTCCACCTTCTCCAAGTCATTCATGACATTGTAGGCTTTCCCTCCTTGGTTATCTTTTTTTGCCCAGTTAAGTAGCCTAGTGTACTTCGAAGTTTCCAGAATATGGAAACTGTTACATGAAAGCAAACAATTTTAAATAAAAAAAATTTCACATCATGCCCACATTCATTCTCTGTTACTTCATTGATCGTATTTATCTGCTATCTTAAAATATGCCTTGGAACATGTTTGTAAACTGAAAGGTTAAGAGATTACGAACAATTTAAAGTAGAGACTGTATTTTTGTTTGTGCAGTAACAGGAATGATGGTGGGGTCTTTAAATACGACTGCAAAAAAGATAATAAATGAAAACAAATGCATGGAATAGTAGCACACGTATAAAAACATTTAACAGCCTGAGCAGTTCTACTATAAAAGAAATACAGGGTTCCTAACGTTTGCTTTCCCCAGTGAAGAAAGCCCTTCATGGGCTTACTTATGTAACACACACTTGTGGTCATAACTGCTTCACTAGTATTTTAACCTTCAGGATTTCTAGTCCTCTAAATATCTAATTAGTACTGCTTTTTAAATGGTTTTATAAAAACATCTTGGCATGTATGCACAGAATGGCCTAGTGCCAAAGTACCATAACGTGCAGGAACAGTAATGACTCTGTCTCTGCACTGACTCTCTGTGATAGAATATGATCAGAAAAAAATCAAATGCAAAACTAACAGGACAGCTCACATTTCTGCTAGATCTCATAAACCCTACTCAGAGTAAGACTTCCATACCTTTGATTGGCCTTTGGTTTTTTTAGACGTAGAGCATGTAACTTGCTCCTTTTTTGCCTTTTCCCTCTTCATGTCATCCTTGACCTACACATATTGGTCATATATATTGGTCAAATCCTGTCACCCCTGTGAGACAGCTGCAGGGGAAGAAGACCAAGGCATAAAGGAGCTTGTCAAAGGGACACTGTATAGATACTCAGAAGAGATTTTTCTACAGCAGAGCATCTGAGAGATTTGAATTTGCTCTAGAGCCACAGCCTAATGCACTGCATGGGATGTTCGGCAGATGCAGTACCCACTACACTCAGGCAGTAGCAGAAGTTAAAGTGTTGCTATATATTCAGCCAGAGAGCCTTTTCTGTTCATCAACACCTTTCCCAAAGAGCCCTTTTTCTAAGCATCTGAACAATCTGAAAACTTAAGTTAATGCAGAAATCCCAATAAAGGGCTTAGGTTTTGACCTAATGCTTCCTCCCACTTGTCCAAACTAGTCCTTAGCCCATTCTCAAAATCAAAGTATGATGTTCTCCACTTCTGTTTCCTAGCAGATAATATATAGACTCTAGCAAGTATATCTCACACACCAGCAAGGCCTAAGCTAACATAATGGCCCTTTGGTGCCACTAGTAGTCCACATAATTTACAGTCACCCTCAGATTGCTCTAACTCATGGCAAGGGAAAAAAGCTGGTTAATGATCAGTCAGTGCAAGGTGGCATCTTTGCTCACACCTCCCTCCCAATTAGCACTCCTTGCTCCTTGCCTGCAGCAGAAAATCTGGGCCTTTATATTATTTTCCCACAACAGCAGCCTCCATCATTAATTAGTGTATGGAAGCTCTGGAGATCCATTGGGAACAGAGAAAAAACATCCTCCTGTGACAGTGCTACTCATGCTAACAACTCCAATTCCCCTCAAGCTGTCAGTGACACATCCTTGAGCTTCTGGTGACCCTGAACAAGCCCTTCCTTTGGACTCGGGGAAGGAAACAATGAGATATACAACTCATGAAGCTTATGGCTTCCTGACTCATGACAGTATTATCTGTATCTAATGGGGTTCAAGCTGAGTCCGAAGCCTTTACTGTAACTGGGCCATTGGTAATGTCTCTATCCCATGTGTACTCTCTGTTGACTAATAATGCACTTTAGCTTACAAAGATGTATCTTTCTCAGTAGGGACCTGATTTGGGTATCCCTTCTCTGTTTTTCCACCTATTTTCTTAAAACTTGTGGGAATGCAATGTCTTTGGACCTTAAAATCCCCATCAGCTGGCTTACAATAAGAAGCCAGAAAGACAAAAGCCACCTTGGGAAAAAAAAAAAAAAAAAAAACCACAACCAACAATAACAAACCAAAGTAAATCTGAGAAAGGTCTGTTCTTGTGCTTCAATTCCAGTAGAAATCTGGCTAGACTAGACATTTCTCAAGAAAGCTGGAAGTTATAATTATCTTTTAAATATTTTGAAATAACTATGGTTAGGATTCGAAATTTTAGATATCTGATGAAATTTTCTGTGGTTCATTAGTCACTAATAGTGTCACATTTACTTTCTGTACGACAACAGGTACAAGAAGAGAGTATACACGTGGCATATGTGCAATATCAATCAAAAACACTATTAAAAATACATTAAGAAACAAGTAAGTAGTTTCCCACAAACAATTAGTTTTCCAAATTTATGTAGCTTTTGTACAGCTGTAGATATTAGTCCAGATTTGCAAACACCTTTGCCCAGCAAAGAACAGCTCAAGAATATATGATCTCTTTTCTCTGTGGTTTTATTACAGAAGAAAAAGGTCCTGGTGAACTCAGCATCTGCCCAGTTCAGATCATGGCTGTACTACCAGACTATGCACCTTGTACTGATTAGGCTCCCAAAGTCCTAGTTTGACATCCAATTGGTTCAGTTTAAATCTGCAAATGGTCCAAGGTCAGGCCTTTGGCTGTTGTAAGGTGCTGATCAGCAATCTGAAGGGGATATCCCGAGGGTATTAAATCTATTGACCTATTGACACAAAATCTTTGATGGTTGAAAAGAGCTGTCAGTCACAAGCAGTGAAGTCTCTGCTAAGCAGGATATGAAGTAAAACAAGCACGTTTTTGGATTATTCCCTAACAGTATCCCCACTCAGATTTTTTATTGACCTTGAGCACAAGTTAACTGCTATGATAAGGGTCTGCTAGTAAAAGGCAGAGTCATCAGTCCAGATCACAAGGGAAAATTAAGTTTAAACATCAACTTSGTTCTTCAAAAGTTAAATAATGCTTCTGGCATCAACATGTTTGAAGTAAAATTCTGTTTTTTCTATTCACATTCTTTCCCATCCTTGTCCCGTTAATGAAGAGTACATACCTAATGTGTCTGGTCTGGTATTATCACATATAGAATATGTCACCTTCAATCCCACTCTGTCTGTTATCTAAGCATATATGCCACTAGGCATAAGAACTCTTATGCTATCCTCTTCCCCCCGCCCCTTTCTACATCTGTACAGGATTGAAAAAGAAAGTTCTATATCTTACATAAACACCCATATGGAGGGCTGCAGATGAGAGAAGGATGGAGAGGGGATAAGGACCAGGTCAAAAGAAAATGTAGAGAAGGCAAAATATTTCAGCTGCCTTTTAAAATATAGAAAGTTAACTCAGATCAAATTGATTCCAGAACAGTATGCATTCTATTCCAGCAATATCTATTGCCATATGGGACTTTTAAATACTGGGTTTGGAAAGGAAAGAAAAGAACACAAGGTAGCCTAGTTAAAAACGCACCAGAAGTATGAAGACAGCAGCCCAGTCTGTTACTTGATATTCAAACCTTCTCAAAACTTTACTGGGATTTTTTTTCTTCTTTTTTCTTGGGGATACTATACTGCTATGATCAAACACTTGACAGCGATTTTCAAGTAATTTTGCATGATTTCCATACTGAAGAAGTATTAAACATAAGATTCCAAGAAACTAGTCAGACTCTGTGCACTTCGCTATTTTCTCCAGCATAAATACCCTAACCAGTGCCCCTAAGTATAGTACAATATCATACTATTTTTCCATATTTTCTTTTCCTCATAGAAATTCAAAGCTTTTATATGTTTTCATATTTGTTATACATTTGGATCAAATATCTCTTGAATATGTAGAAGGGAACAATGAACAACAATATTTTGGAGTGTATTTGGCGATGAGTGTTCGGCTACATCTACCTATCCTGTGATGCATTTAAATTCTCTTCATGAACAGCTTAGAATAAATAAGGTTTTTAGCACTATGTCTGGAGTTAAAAAATATACAAATCAAGTAAATGTATGTTAAAAAGTAAAGTACAACTGTGAAATACAGAATACATTTTAAAAGGAGGAAGCGATATAGTCTAACTGCAAATGAGTCATCTTAATGGCAAAACAAGAAGGAAAACATACATGAATTTGGCATTACAGTCAGAATCACAATTGTTCTGGTAAGAAAGGAAGGGAAGAGAAGGAGAGAGACTGACTTTAGGTGGCTAAGTGCTGCCTATTAGGAGGGAAACAAGTACTCTACTTTGTAAAAGTTACCTTTTTATAACATTTTGGGGCTTTTCAGCTGATAAATGTAAATATTAATCATTGTCTTCCAAACCACCACTCTAAATTTCTGTTTCACTTACATCCCAGAGTGAGGCACTTATATAGAAACAATTGCACTCTTTTCATTAATTTGAAACCATTCTGCAGTGATTAACATGTGAAGTCTGCCAAAGCATTTTCAAGGTTGTTTTTGCACTTTTGTGTGTGTGTCGTTAAGATCACTAGAAAATGCTGTGAGTAACTCTGAACATCATGTAACACTGAAATATCTTTATCGTTCTTTATACCCAATGTAAAAATGTTTTTTTTAAAGTATAAGCATGCCTCATATAAAGAACAGAAAATCTATTTGTCTTTTCATTTCAGGGGGCGCATTACTATCTCAGGAGCTCCTTTAGAGGTGACCTACAAATAATTTACCAAGAGTTAGTTTTATATAGCTCATACTTCATGATGAATGAATGAAGAATGCCAAAAGGTTTATTTTATTCTTGTTACTTGAGTGAGGTTTTTGGGGCTTTTTTCTTTGAGGTATTTTTAAATGTCAGTTTTGGTTTTCCTGTATTTTAATCACTGAACTGATTAGGGATTTAAAAATACATATCAGCATGGTTGAAGAGGATGGGGAAAGAAGAAAGTTTTTAAACATACCCTTTCCAAAAGGTTATACTGCAGTACAGCTCAGTGGTGTTAACAAAAGAAAAATTCAAAAAGTAACATGAATTATCACTAAAACTCCCTTACTTTCCTTGATTCATTTCTCTATCTTTTTGACTGTTATGATGTCACCATTTCACCAGCATTTCAGGCATAGATCATAGTAAATGGAGTTGAATATATAAGAGGAAAGAGAAGGAACAGAGAGGGGAAAAAAAACCAACCCACAACTGTCAAGACTTTTTACGTTTAATAAAGTACCAAAAATATAATCTAAGCTCACATTCACTTTTTCCTTGTTTATCTTTAAATCACTCTTTAAAAACCCCCAAAAGTACTGCCTAATGTATATGATCTCAAGAAGTTCAGTTTTAAGAAGTTTTTTAACCAATAGTCCTTCTTTCTAATTAGGGATGGACTGAAGAATTATGGCACTGATTTGCAACAGCAAAAGATGTGACAATTCATATTCAGTTCTGTTTAACCGAGCATGTTATGCATGATGTGCAAGAGAGTCACCTTGCTCCTTTACATCAACACCTGGAACAGGTATGGAGGCAGCATGCTTAGACATTGGCAAGGAAGGAGCATCCTGTCTTATTTTATAAGGTGCCCATCTGTCCATCTTGGAAGCAACAGCATAGAATGTTTGGCATGGACCCTAGTTCAAGGACTGCAATGAGGATGTCCTATTCAGCCAACCAAGAGTGCTTTTTGTCTACCTTCCCCACGTCTGCAGCCAGGAGCCCAAGGCCTTCTGGCCTGAATACCTAAAGGCCATTTACTTCATAGCCACCACTTAAGATGATGCACTTATGAAATAAAAGACAATCATGATGAGATAGGGAGGCAAGGTAAATAATATCCAGAGATATCCTGAGCCTTTGAGAAATGCAGGAGACTAGTGAAATTCTTGTTGCTTGTTTTCACTGTCGTAGAAAATCTTTTTGCGATATATACAAAACTAAGTTAATCAGTTTTGTAAGACTTTGCAGATAAAGGTCCACAGCTGTGAAAAATACTACAGCTCTGGATGGAGATGCGTTGGCAAAGCTGTGTGAAGCTGTTTTGCATAAACTCACACCCGTAATATTCTAGCTCCTAGCTGGTGCTACCTGATGTGTAAATGCTGCAGATCCCTTCTTCTTACCTGTCTTAGTGCTTTGAACAAATCAGAATACAAGTGTATGTTTCTTGCCTGGTTTAGTTTCATGCTATTGCTTTATCCCCAAGTACCACCTAAAAACCTTTCTAGGTGAAGCCATACCAGCATCAATATATCAGAAAGAACTGCCTGCTACTTTTTCCAAGCTACTAATCTCTTTGGAGAAAGAAGTGGTTGATATGAATTCCTGGATTATTTTCATTATCTTTAACATTAAAAGAGAGAGAGGGAAAGAGGGAGAGAGGGAGAGAAGGAAGGCAGCTCAGTCCTCTGACCACCTCTCACTTATCCTTGGTACATCAGGGTGTGTCACAGTCTTCAGTGGAAAGCCTATGGATTTACGGCATTATGAAAGGGAACTGAGTGCCTCCAATCATGAAGATAGATTATTTTAATGGCAGCCTTTCTGGGTTCTAAGACCTTAGGCTTACATTAAGAAAAGTTTACCCAGCAGAGGATAAGGGTGAAAAGGACAGCAATGCATTACCCTCCTTTCTGTCAGCTACCAGCCTTCACCTCTCACACATCGTCCTGAAGTGGGACATAAATGCAGCACCAGTTCATTTACTCTGAGCTATACTATGCTCCTTCTCCACCCTACCAAGCTGTTTGTCGTTGCTCACTGGAGCCATCTTGAGTGTATTTGCCACCAGCTGCTTCCCACAACCTCGTTGCTCCCCTAGCCACCTCCAGAGTGTTGCACCACGCTGCAGGAGCCCACAGTGCCATTTGCCAACACCATCTGCCGGACCTCCTGAGCCAAGATTATCTCCTCCTAAACCCACACCCTTTCTATCGGGGTTTCAAAGCCTGCAAACAAGGGGTCACAATCTGAAAAGAAAGGCTCAAAAAATCTGAAGCTGCTGTTCTTATTCCCAGCATCTTTTCTTTCTCCTTCCAGCACACAAACATCCTCCTCATCTTGCAGTAATTGTTCCAGGGGAAAAAGAAAATTCTGGTACAACTTTTGGCTGCTGTTTTAAGCACATGACCAGCCACATCACAGCTGTGAGGTGATAGTCCTAATGATATCTTCTCTATTTCCAGACTGTCCCAGTCCAAAGAACTGAAACTAAAGAGCCAGATGGTGGTCATGTATGCTTATATGTGAATCCCAGTCTCTCTCTCTTGGAAAGTCTTTTAATAACAGAATTTAGAAGTTGCCTATTCCTGTATCTCATGCTTGTGAGATACTTACTGCTCCCTACACATCCTTAACCACCAGAAATTTCTTGTTTACACATTTCTCCCTTTCATCTTTAAAGTATCTGCATTGGATTGACCCATCCCAGCAGTACTGAAGAACTTTAGTCTTCCTCTATTGCTATTCCTTCTTTGCTGAAAAAACTTCTGCTTGCAGCCCCGGGCTTCACCACATCTTGCAGTAGAAATGTTCCTCTGGGCTACCCGTACACYTCTCAAGGACCGTGGTCCTTCCACATCTGCACTGAGCACGAGGGCAGATTCTTGACTCAGTTTATGAGGAGAAAGCCTACGAAAACTAGGCTGTACATGGAAAAAAAGTGAGGTTATTACACTGAAACCATGGGGTCCTTCTTCCATTTTCAATTCAAACAGATCTAAAAATGCAAAGAGTAATTTTTCCTTTGTAAACCATACTTTTCCAGTGGTTTTGGTCTGCTGCTGGAGAAAAGAGAGAGGAGACCAGAATCCCCAAGTTCTACTTCTGCTTTTGACTCTCAGCCAGCTGCATGATTTTCTCAGTTCCCTCAGTCAAAGCATTCCTCGGTTTACCAATTTGCAAAGCTGATACAATAACAGTGATGTATCCACAGGAATGCAGAGAGTGAAAGCAACTGTTTGCAAAAGACTTCAACGCTGGCAAAAGAAAATATTGGATAACATTCTTTCAAATTAAAAATGTGATAGATTATTCACATATCTATACATAAACTCAAGCCACGAATCTGCTTGTAAGTGAACCACTCCTACATGAACCCTGCACTCTGTTTATAAGGCACATTGTTTCCTTTACAAAGCCTACAGAAGCCAGACTTTGATTTGAATATAATAAAATTGCAGAAACAGCAGAAGCTGGCCATGTAACTCCTATTTTAATGAATACCTAAAGTAACAGTCCTCTAAGCCATTGTGTCATCTTTCAAATCCTGTCCCTCCCTCCCCCTTTCTGCACCAAACTCAAGGAAAAGAAAAACTGATTGGCAGGTACTGTAGCTGGCGTGAATAACCACGACTATATATCTTGTCAAAAATCAGCATGTACTTTAAAAAAGAAGAAAGTAAAATATGAAGATAAGAGGAATAATCTGAGGCTCTCCCATATTCTCATTCAAATTTTTCTATTTAGATTTCACTATATTTCCTTTTTTAACCTTCTCCTGCAGGTCTTTATATATAGGACAAAAAAATCCACTTCTGTCATTTAAAGCATGATGAAAGTACCAAAGAAAAATCTATTTTCAGCTGTTTCTCGTTAGAGCACTTTTTTGCCACTGTGATGAAAGTCAATGCAAAGAAAGAAAGACGAGTCACTGATGAAGATGAAGAAGCATTTCTGATCAGCCATCTGTTCAACCAATTAAACCCCTCGCAAATAAAGTTGTGTATACGTATATAGCTAACCCATAAAGATATACATATCTATGTGTACACTGGCATGTGAACACATACATATAAATACCATGTAAAGTCTATTTTGCATATACTAAACTCTGCTTATATGCTGAGCATAGCTAATTAAATGCACACATAGAGAAACACTGCAAATGCGAAATAGAATTTGGCCCTGTTGGAGAACAAAGCCTTCTCTATTAGCATCCTTTTCTCTTAATGGTCCTTATGCAGTAAAAATAAAGTCCAAACACTATAATTTCACTCCCAGAAAAGTTACAAATACTGTAGGTATCTTTAGAAACAGCTGCAAAAGTGGATTCACTTCTGACGAGATTGGTGTTAATTACCAGTAAGGACTTCAGTATAATACTATTTAAATCATTTTAAATTATCCCTCTCAAAAATTAATTTTTCATCAAAGATTACACAAAAAAATCATGATATCATCTCTGCAGCTGCGATTTAGTAATAATTTCATCTATTATTACCAATGTCAGTTAGATAAAAGAAAAATGGCATCCTACTGTGCTGATTCCAGCATAGGCCATATATAGAAATTTTTAACTATCACTTATAATCGCCTTGATGAGCTTAAACCTCCTCTCAATTAACACCCTAAATGACACTGAGACATCTTAATGGAGGATGTAAGTAAAGGAAAAAGACTTTAATCAAAGAATAAAAAGAGAAGTGCCAAGCAAAAGGAGGAAGTCTGGTGCACCTCTCGGTGTCCAATCACACTGGGGTCCTTTATCTTGTCTTGAACTTCTTGTCATCTTTATATTGAGACTGTAACTTCACAGCAGCCATAAGAAGAAAAAAAAAATGTGCATACTCTTATCTGCAGTTTGCATCCACGTCTGAGAAAGACCGTGGGGGTGTACACCGAGCAGGCAAACACAGATTAAATGAAACTGAAGAGACTGTGAAAAATAAAATGATTATAAGTTACAATGAGCCTTACTCCATTTTGGTTTCTACTGTAAGAGTGGTTCAGGGCAAATCTTAAAAACTGGAATATAGTGATTCACATACTATTCAATAAACCTTGAAAGAGCATGTTCTGATCCCAACATCCCAACCTGAATAAAAGTTATGCTTCCACAGCCAAGAGGTAATTATACTTCTAAAGATCTCAGTTGCCAGACAACCATGTAAATATTTACTTAAATGGCACCTACAGTCGATATTATGAATGGCATTATTATTGAGGGCATTCTTGTCTCTTTTAGCATACCTCTAAGACTCCCAATACAAACATTTAAATGCATACACATACTGGGTGGTTGTGATAGCACTCTTCAAATTTCAGGAAGGTTGAGAAATAAGTCTCTATCTAGGGTTTCCCAAACTTGTGAACCCAAATTTCTAGCCATCAGAGTAACCACACAGATGTAGTAAGCTGATAATCTTCAGCTAGCCTCTGCAGACTTCTCGCTATGCCCTTGTGCAAAACCGCTGGGCAATGACTACAGCCTGGGAACTGCTGGTTTAGGCTGCATGTGGCTGAAGGGACGGGTAGTGGGTGGTTTTGCCCTGGTAGATGACTCAGTGACAATCTGCTAGCTGTGACAGGGAGAAAGGGCTTTGGGAAGTGTGGTCACAAATACCTCTGAGGGACTTTGGGAGGTGCTGTGAGTGCCCGGGAACCATACGTCTCAGCTGTAACAGCTAATGGGGCTGTTAGGTTTTGAAGTATCTAGACAACAAATAGAAGTTCCTGTTCACTACGCCTGTTCCCATGCCTGTAATTCAAAAAATATATATATTGTTTCACAGCCTGATATTTTTTCAGTTAATTCACTCATAATGAGAAGCCAATTAATATCTCTGGGTGCATTAATAGTAAAAAAAATCTAATTAAAATCAGCCATGGTATTTCATTTCTTTCAAGTGTTTGTTTGCCCGTTAGAGCTTCACAAACTGTTAGCTACAAATTATACCAGTTAAGGATTCAGCTCGTTTTGATTAACAAATAATTTGCAAATGGATTTTGCTTTTATTTGTCATAGGTATTTGTTGAATAGTTCACCCAACCATTTCAGCTTGTGGGTTGTTTGCTTCATCTTTTCACTAGTCACTCCTATTCTGGTGCTAAGCACTCAGTATTTATGACACACAAAATACTGTTAAAAGAGCCCCTCAGGTAAAGGTAAGAAATACTCCAACCTCTGCTCCATGACAGGCACAGTATCCACTAAATTTAGTCACTGCTGTTACAGAGAAATTGATCAAACCCAGGGAATTATTTCTCCTCCTGTGCTGGATGATTTTAGATGCATGAATATTACATAGCAACTAATAATAAGCAATGGACTGTGTATTTTTAGGGAGAAATTTGCAGATGTGCAGTGATTCGTATTAATATCTGTGCAACTTTCAGCATTCACAAATATTACCCTGCCACGGGGCAGCTGTCTGAATATTTCCAACTAAAGAGCTTTCTGTGACTCACAAAAGAAGCAACCTTCCAACATTCACTCTCCAAACTGGTTTTTGTTCAGTTTTTTTTACCCCCATTTGGACTTCTAGCCAAACACATTTCTTTCTCCAATTAAAATTTAAGGAGGGTTGATTTTGCATACATAACACACAAGGTAGCAGCGAAGTAACGTATGCAATTAAAAAAATCCCTAAGTATTCACTGATCTGAAGGTTGACAGTCTATCAGTTTACAGAAAAAAACAAAGCTAATAGCTTTACAGAAAGAAAATACCTTGCATGGAAAAGAAGCGTCACTTTCTGCAACTGCTGCTCTAACAGAAACTGCTGTATGGTCCGCTGCTAAATGCTAAGCACACCATCTTAAAGACAACAGTCCCTTTTCTGTGTGATCAAGGAAACACTTATTTTCTTATCCAGCAGAAGAATTCTAAGTACACTGTTTTTAACTTGGTCTCCATTTCGCTGTTTTACCAGTATGATAATCATTTCTGTTGATTATGAGCCTGAAAAAAATGCCTTTTCTGATCAAAATGGCTGTGGCAACAAGGAGCCTAAGGCAGACTTGGTAATGCTGATATCAAAAGGAAGTCCTTTTCCTGGAATTGGGTTTGAGCTGCCTCAGCAAGTGACTCTCATAAACTGCATCTCTTCAGAGGGATGGGAGACTGCCAGTCAAGCCACACTGAGAAATACTTTCAAGTGCAGACAAGCCTAAGAGCTCTGATATTCAGAATCAGCTAAACAAATGCTCATTTCAGTGTGGATGGACATTCTTGCACTGGTTTATCATTTTGTGACCCAGGTTTAAGGCAGCATTAGGAAGTTTTGCAAGACAGTTAAATCAATCTAATGCTGACAAAAAAAGAATGTTTCCACTCATATCCCTTGCTCTCAGATGTACACTGCTGCTTCTTGCTTTGCAGAGACACTGATGTTCATCTGATCTCTATGCTAACCAATTTATTTCACTAAACTGGCAGAAAATGGTGCATCGTTATTTGCTGTGTTCATTTTCCGCCTGTATAATGAGCTGAAGTAGCTTACTGGAGCATCAAACAAGCTCCAGAGCTAGCATGAGAAGGAGGGAGGAAGGCAGGTTTTCTCAGTATCAGCAGGATTTTAGGATTGTCTTCTGGGGAAACCACCCCCTTAAACAGTGTTATGTCACRTACTTGGAGTTATCTCTTTGGCCATGTCAGAACTATTGTTCTGACCAAATACGGGGATCTCTGGTAAGAATAAAAGACAAGACTTGCACAAAAACAGCTGGGTTTTTTTTTCAGGGTGGAATAAATTACACAGAGAAATACACCAGCCTGGCAGTTGAGTTTTGCTGGCATTGCTGTGTTGATTAAGATTGTGAAGAAGAAAAACAAACAAAAAAAAAGACAAAGAGCAAGCAAACCACACTTTCCTCTCCTAACCAGCACTGCTATGGCAGCAACTCCCCTGATGTATATGCCATTTTATCTACAAAAAAGTACTTTTGCCCTATAGTTATCTTGTTCAGGAAGTTGTATCAGTTTATCAGATTTTTGTGCCAGTGTACACTTAGCCTCCAATGGAAGTGTCTGACAGTCTAGCTATATCACAAGCCCTTTCTAGCTAGGATATGGTCATAACAGGAACCTTTCGGCTTTTGATTACGAAGAAAGCCTATATTTCAGTGGATGCCCTGCCATGAAGCTGCACAGCTGCTATGAGGGTGCTATTTTTGCTTCTTCAGCCACCACCTTTCCAAACAAAAAAGAAATTCTGCATGTGCTGTGAATAACAATAAAAAAAAAAAATATTCAAAATGGTTATGCTGCATTTGTGTCCTTTTATTTCTTTGCCAAGAATAAAGGAGTTCAGTCTAAAATCCCCAACATTCTGTAATTGCTTGAGAGCCAGGACAGCTCTCAAGCTAGGTCTAAATCATAAAGTGTTGTTGACAAAGCTGTTTCAGTCACAAGCATGAAAAAAATCACACCCTTAATTGATATAGATACGCCAGCAACACCCTCTGTATAGATGCAAGAATCCCTTTGCTGGCATGGCTTATGTCACTCAAAAAGGTAGTTGAAGAAAAAAGACTCCTTTTGCCAATATATATTTTTCCTCTGGTACAGCTCAGCCAATAAAGCCTGTGCATCATGGACCAATGATTCCCAAATTTTCTGTAGTCAAGCCTTGCTTGAGAAAATTGGCAATGTGTAACACCTCCCTGCATCCAGCTCCTTTCCCCCAAATTGGGCTTTTAGTTCCACCTTGTGTCCCTCTTCTTGCTTCCTATCTCTCCGGCACTTGTTCTATGGCGGCCCTGTCTCCCTCCCACCTCATGAGTCCCCTACTCTTTATGGGACTGCTTCTGTCTAGAGTCACTCAGACACAGTCACCTCACATATCCCAGCACTTCTGGTTGTGGCTGAACTCGCTGGTTGGGAAACCTCGGTGCAAACTGTTACAGAGCCTGTCAAAATGAAAGCAAGGAAAGACTTTCCATGTTACTATTTAGTTCTGTCACTCTCACCACTGACAGTCACTGGATCTCAGGATGGTTGAGGTTTACAAGGACCTCTGGAGATAATCCAGTCTGACCCCATGGTCAAAGCAGAGTCAACTACAGCAGGTTGCTCAGGATCTTGTCCAGTCAGGTTTGGAATATCTCCAAAGGTGGAGACACTGGAGAACTCCATGTTGGAACCAGTATCATTTAAACCATTCCCCCATGGAAAACATCTCAAAGTCTGCACAGACTCCAGCAGGTTTTTCTCATTTAGTTCCAATACCCTGTAACTGGCAGAGAGACAATTACAGATAGAGAACATGCATGGGAAAAAAACAAAATTGGAGGTGCTATTTTGATAAAAGAAGAGACATTTAAAAAGCAGGCATCATTTGGGAGGTTAAAGCTGATTAATTTCCTGTAGTTCCTCTATCTTTCTGCATAGTCTTGAGTAACTGGAAGACTGTGTCCTCTATTTCTTTGTAACTAATAAGTTTGAATCTACTGATACTTTAGGGGACATGAACAGGTCTAGTAGGAAGGACTGATTCTCATTTTGCATTTGAGATTTACAGTCATGTATTTCTACCGAGTAGACTGAGGTTATTCTCATTTTATATATTAGATTCAAAAATATACCAACTGCTTAGAAGTACAAGGAAATCAGACAACACAGAGTTGTCTCTAGGTTGTAGACACAGCCTTACGAAGACACACTTATTCCCTCCTCCCTCTTTTTTCTTTAACTTATTCTCAGTGGGATAGCTTGCCAGACACACCCTAAGCCACTTTAGGTTCATTTAACTGAAGATTTAATCTTGCAGAATGGAATCCTCCTACACTATATCTTATGCTTGGATGGATCTATGGCTAACTGGACAGGTGCAAGAATGAATGATAATACATCACTATATTAGCAAATGCTGCTTTCACATATAACTTTCTGAAGGAAACTCTGGCCTATAACGATGCTTCATTTACTTTGGATTTAAATACAGTACTTCACTGATGTCCATGGAGTTACATTAGTTTTAAAAAAAAGGCAAATTAAAAGAAAATTAAGTTCTGCAAAGCTAAGCATAAGGGAACAATATTGTGTTTTGTTTTCTGAAACTGTGTCTTTGATCTTAAAAGTAGAAGGGTAGTAAATATAATTTAACAATAACGTAATATTAATATTTATATGAGGAATTGACTGAGCAACTGTTACCCAGAATCTAACTTTAGAAACATTATTTGCAAAAGTAAGAAAAATGTTCTTGATTTCTTCTTCAAAATTAATTGAACTATGTGAAATCATTCTTCTGTCTCTCACTTATCCATGCCACAATATTGTAGCAAACCAGCAACAACATCTCTTTAATATATATACATTGGAGAATTTCTTCCCAAAAGATCACAAAGCTCTGTGTAGATGATGAAAGTTCTTTAGCTACTCCTGAAAATCAGCTCCATCAGAGGTGAAACAGAGCAAGCACTTAACACATAAAAAAGGATGACTCTAAGTGAAGAAAAAGATTGTACCCAATTGAAATTTCAGGGAACATAAGTAGGGAGAATGTAATCACCCAGTCAGAAGTTGATTAAGATACCACTCTTTCAGTATCAGAAAAGATACTGAAAAAAAGAGATCTTTAGTTTTTGTAAGTGGCTAGGACCAAGTTCACTTTTTATTCAAAAGGTGCTACCTTGCAAACAGCATAGTCTTCCCAACAAGGCTGGCTGAAATCCTAATAGCACACAAGTTCAGGTTCTGGATTCTCCATCTCTCTTGCCCCTAGAGCTCCTTCTTTCCTTGAAACACTAAATTTAGAAAGAAATCTTGTAAGGCAAGAAAAGAAAGTATTTAGTCCAGAAGAACTAACCCTATGCCTGCAAGATTCCTGTAAACAGCATGAGTTTCCTATGCAGACTGCATCAGTAATTATTAAGTGGTAACAGCATTTTTATGTTTACAATATTTTTCTCTGTCCATCACTCATATTCTAATAGACTATTTTTCCTGTTAAAGTTCTCAGTAACAGTTGAGAACTGCAAAATTCAGCTGAAGTGAATGGCAAAACAGGCTCAAACAGACTTAGGACATTTTCTGGAACCTGAGTCTCAGTTCTGGTTTGTGCTTAGGGTCATGCCATAGCAATCCCAAAAAGTCTTTAATTGATACCACAAGTATTTGGCCTTTAAGGCTACAAATACATAGTGCTCTGCACCTCCATAAGAAAAGAAATGGTAAGACAAAAAAAAAGCCAACATCTTAGCCATAGTGTCTCAGCAACAGAGTTGCTAAAACATCACCAAAACCTCTCCCTGCAGGAGAGAGACTGCAAAACCAGCCTTAGGGCAGCCGTTTCCCCAGGAGCAGCACAGGACTGCCACAGAGGTCATAATCCAGAGCATGTTCGTATGTCCTCCGTGCCCTCTTAATGCTTCTTGTGAAAGATGGGCACTCATTTAACAAGAAGTTATGCCAGCAGCAGATCAATGCAAACTGTGCCGCCTTCCAATAATTTTAATGCTAGATCATGATTGAATAAAACATCAGGTGGACTGAAAAGTATAGCATGACACTACCCTACTGTTAAGCTTTAATTAGTTAAGGCAGCATAGAGCCTCCCTGGAACAAGATGCTCATATTTCTTAGAAATGCAGACACTCTTTTATAGAAATATGAATTAAGAATAATTTTTTTTATATGCAAGGTAAAGACAAGGGAGGGAATTAGGGCGTGAAATCCTCACAGGACAGCTCATGAGCTTTCTCTTCTGGGTGGTGTTTGAAATATAAGTACTCCCTGAAGAACAGCAACAAGTAACAGTCTAGATACAACAGTATAAGTACCAGGAAGTGCTGTACCCTATATGACACAAGTGCGGTGTGTGGAACAGGAAGGAGGAAAAGGATTAAAATTGCTTGTGTTTTACTATTTCCTGCCTCTGCCACTGATGCTCTGTGAGATCTTCAGTGATGCGCTTCACTCCCTACCAAAACTGAAAATAAAATATGTGTGCCATCAAGGTACTGGGTGTTTTAACTATCTGCAAAAGCATTTTGATCTGTGGATTAAAAAGCCATAAAAGAAATTGAATCTCAGCCTGAATACAGGAGAAACACTGCAGGGAAAAAAACCCAAACCGTAAACATTGGCTTGCCTAATTATGGGAATGTCTCCTGCAGCAAACTGGCAGCGGTGACATGGCCCTGCCTCAGACAACAAGGAGCACTGCATCAAAATTGTTGACCAATAATGTTATGGCATGAAGTGTTAACATATTCTTACAGCAAAATGTTGTATTAAGTTTCTGTATTGGAATTTGAAGTCTATGGATATGCAAATGGAATGATTTCAAATGAACAGAGGAGTTTATCCTAAGTATAGTCACTTCAGTTAAAAAATGAATGGGTTTGCAGGCATGTGGTGGAGAATAGTTAAAAATTACTGGAGTACTCTTCAGATTATTGAAGCAATCTAGGAAATCTAAATTGGTCTGCAGTGCCCGTGCCAGAGCACCCTATTCACTTCCAAAATGAAGTGCTCTTAAAAAAAAAAAAAAAAAAAAAAAAGTGAAGCATTGCATTTGGAAAGGATCAGAGTTCTAGGCATGCACTATGCAGAACAATTTAAAATTACTGGAGCACTTCAGTTTTGTTTTGTTTTTTTTTTTTTAACACACACTTCTTTTTGGAAGCAAATCAAAAAAGCATTCTATCATTGTAGGCAAACTCATGAATGATTTAAAAATTGAACCCTATGTAAAACAAAAGGAGGAGAATAATTAAAATAATAGCACTAACCCCCTCCTGCCCTGAAACCCGCTGAAAGTGAAAGGGAGATGGAGAAAAAAGTAGGCAAGAGAAGAAAAAATCCATACCTTCAAGGGATTAAAAAGAATTGTAGGGACATCTCTGACCTGGTCTGTATGCTTTGCAGAGATCCACAAATCAATACACCACTGGAGCGATAGTATGGTCTTGGGAATAGACCATAGTGACCCTATCTCCTCACCTTTGGCTACATGAACTTCCTTCACATCACAGAAAATGCCTCTCCTCCTTCCTGGTTGTATCTGAGTGCCTGCTCCCTTAACAGTTGCGCTTGCCCAGGACTGCTTAACAACTTTTTTTGTATGGATTTTTCTTTCTTTGGTGAGAGACATCTTGCACGGGCCGATTCTAAAGATTTTGTTGAAATTTAGTCAGGGTTAAAGCTCCAGATCTTCAGTGTGTAGGACTAGGGGGAATTTCAGCTTTCATTTAACATGAGAGTGTGTTTTCTAGCCCCTATAGTTGATGATAAAAACTTGGAAATGTGTCCCCAGGAAACTATAGACTCCAAATCCCAGCAGGCAAATAGAAAGATCTCCCCCTTCTCACCCCTCCCCATGCAAACGAAATTATTTTTAAAGCTCAGTATTTAGAAACCATCTTCGCAACTATGGAACATTTGGGTCTGGCAATCTCCCTTTGCTTTGCCTCCCTCCTGGTATGCAATGTTTCCTCGCGAGCTAAGATTAAACCGAGAACCAGGAGAGGGTCCCCAGTTTGACCTACGCCACGTCGGGGGCAGTGAGGCGAGCCCGGAGCTGGGAGCTCAGCCTCCCCGAGCATCGAGGCAGAGGCGTTGCCCCTCCCGGAGCGGCTGCCGAGGGCGAACGCGCAGGCTGGCAGCCTGACGCTGCGCCAGGAGAAATCCAGGGAGGGTTTATGTCTGTGGGACTGAGGAATGCTGCGGGCCCTGCTCTGAGGAAAGAAGGAGAGTCAGCTTTGCTGCCAACAAAATTAGGGCTCTCTTCCAGCATTCAGAAACGTACATACTTTTATATATTTGCCACATGGCTTTGCTGTGCAGCAGCACATGTGTTGTGGCTGCGCAACGCTGAGTGAAAAGAGCACCCAAATTGAGGAGCGTTGTGGGTGGGGAGGTGGCACCGGGTGGCACTGGGTGGATGGTGGTACCTGAGGTCAGGGGATACAGCTAGAAACACTCATCTTCTGCCTGCCAAAGAAAAGGTTTGCACCTGATCGCCTTTGTGCAAGAGCAGGAGACCCATTACCAGCACTGATCAAAGGTGCTTGGGAAGCTCTAGTCTTTATTTTCTTTCCCTGATTTTGTTATTCTCGGTATGTGCCCTGGTGGTGTTGTCTGCAGCACAAAAGCCTTAATGGAGACCAGGCCCCATTGAACCAGGCAACAAAACCGTAGGAGATAATCGTAATGAGCTTACATTGAAATCTGACAAGAGGGGCAAAGGGTAGAAGGAATGAAACATTATTATTCCAATCTCAGGTCCCCAAAGTCCCACACCAGTGTCTTAACTATAAAAGACATCCCTCCTCCTATGACTTTAGTCAACAGGGGAGCAACCATTGAAAAATCAGACCCTGTTTTCCCACTCTCCTGAAAACAATCCACAACATAATTTCCTGTATACATCTGTGCTTAAGAGGAAAAATTCTATAAAAGGGGACGTTCTTGACAAACACGCCTATGGTTCATGAATAGCCTTGGAAAACAAGGAGGCAATTTAGGGAAAGCCAGTTACGAATGCAAAAGAAGGTTTTCCTTGCCATGACCACAGCCAGTATTTGCTCAGCAGAGAAGCAGGTGACACAAGACAATCTGCATGCAGCCAAAGGCTGATGGAAAGCTTGTTTGTGCTCAGTTTGCTAGAGAAGTTGTTCGGGAACAGTTACGTAAAGATTAGCCCTGTAACGCTGCCAAATACTTTGTGTTATTATGTGCTGTGTTTGTGCCAGGCAGCCCCACATGTCAGAGCTGCCTCATAGGGCAGTTTTAACATGCACACCCACATTTTCAGAGTGCTCGGAAGAATAAAAAAGCCATGGAGGCACCAACTCTGACCTCATTCGCATGGCTGCTGCTGCTGATTCCCATCAGCTTGTACCTGCCTGAGTGCAACCAGCGTAGAGCTGGAAAGGCACATCCACAGCATTTTGGAGATGGCTGTCCTCGCCTCCCCTCCTCCCCATGACCCATCATGTTCCCTCAGAGAATCCCAGCTGCATGGATAAAAAAAAGTAGCAACTCAACCATGTGGGAGCATACAAATTTAATGTCGGCTAAATAAGAAGGCTGTCTAAATAACACAATGATTGGAGTTATGCAGGTCATAAGTCTAGGGAGTAAGGAGCTCACAGGGTTTCTTTTCTTTTCTCCCTTGCTCCGTTTTCTTCACAGAACTTCATTAAACAATGATTCTTTCCCCTTTAAAAATTTATGAATGAATGATATGTTCATGAAAATGAGAGCACAAAAAGCATTGGCCACAGCCAGGCGCAGCACAGTCTGGCACTCTGCAACCTCCCCCACGCACGCTCCTTTCCCGATGTACCTCAAGCCTGACCCGAAATGCTGCTCGCCATGATGCCCACGACCTCACGGAGGGAGAGACTTGTCAACGTGTACAGGTGTTACATGTGTGGGACGTACCTGTCCTGGCAGGGAGTGGACATGGAGCCCAAGACCCAGAGGAAAAAGTTGCTTCATCAGTCCAGCAAACTCCTTTCATTTGCACTATGCGGGTCTCAGTTACTAGGATGCCACAGCCACAAAGGAAAATAAGAGTCTGTCTGCAAACATAAATATAGATCTCTTTATCTAAACTAGTATCGAAAGTGGCACCATCCTTTTCCAAGGCCTGGACATAGCTACATCAGTGTAGCTTGCCTGATGAGAAAGGGGCAATAAATAACCAACAGTAATGACAAGTTTTTATATAGCCCTTTTTATGGGCAGGTTTCCAGTACTTTACAAAATAGAAAACTGCCCTTAGTTTCCCACTCACATTCTCTCTCCATCTCCATAGAATCACTTTCTCTTTTTTTTTTTCTTTTTTCATTTTAAATATATTTTCTACATTTATTTCTTTATTAGGCCTTCTTTTTATTTTTTTACTTTTTCTTTTCTTTTCCATCCTCTTTATTCTCACTTAGCTTCAGTTTCAGACTCTTTGCAGTTTAAGTATCTCTCCAGTTTTTCTAATATTCTACTTCTTTTCATTACTTCATATTTCTGCGTCTCCTCCTCTCTATTCTTTGCCTGTCTGCTTGCCCTTTCCCTACATCTCTTCCTCTTTATCTGTTGCCTTCTTTCTTCATCCCCTGTGATGGTGATTCTTTTCCTTCCCAGCTCTGTTGTCTAAGTCCTCTTCTCACATCCTGTTCCTTACTGTGACCATTTCACATGCCCCATTCCTTTTCTCTTCTCCTGTTTTTACTATTCTTATTTATCTAACTTACTGCAATAGTGCCCAGGGATCTAATCTTGACTGCCCTTTCACCACCACCACCACCATCACCCTTCTCAGTGAGCTACTTAAACAGTCAGGAGCATTCCCTGTCTCAAACACCTTCTCTTTTCCAGCTCTTTTTTTAACATCTGCAGGTAGGGCCTGGCTGGCAATGGAAATGTTAGGATTAGCTTGTCCTTGCAAGTATGTTGGGAGAATAGGTTTTGGCTCCAAGGTCTGTCTGCCTTGGAGTCTGCGGAGAAGGGGCCACACCATGTCACGATCTGGAAGAAAGCCATTTATTGCAGAGTATCTGCCAGTAGTTTCAAAGGACACAAACTCCTCCAACAGTGCCAACTCTTCCATAATGAGGTTGGCAGGTGACTGTAGAGAGAAAACAAGCAGACTCCAGACTGCCTTCACTGACTGGGTCGCTGTCACCAGCAGTACTCTTCTCTAGGATTGCCCTCAGGATGAAGACTGTAAGTGAAGATATCTGGGCATGCCTGGCACAGCAGACTCCACCCTCCAGGATAATCCCCACTGGGACAGGAGACAAAATGACTCAGAGCACCTCATGGCTGGGGAGTGGGACCTTTTCCTGGGTGCTTTCAAAGGAGTAAGTCCAATAATAATTAGGTTTAAAAAAAAAAACAACAAACACTGTGGAGCTTTCTGGGCTGCAGTGGGAGTATTTCAAGCTGCTTCTTAGCTGTGGTAAGGTATAGTTTTATGGAAGCCCTCAACTCACTTCCACTTGCCTTGAGCTGAATAGTGTTTTCAGACAGCAGACTTTGGCCTTAGGAGGCTGAATCTTTTTGTGGATTTCTATGTCTTTGAGAAACTGAACCTCAGAGCTTTGCTGGATGGGAATGGTATCCAGGACCTCAACAGAAGAGACAGCACCTGCTTCTTTCTAGAAGGATAAAACATAGACGATGATTAGTTGTACCACCACCAGGTAATTGGGACAGGCTGAACTTTCCTTACTTTGACAGACTGCATTGTGCGTCATAACTAAGAGAGGTCTTCAATCCAGAGGGCTGTGAAAGCCAGAGGAACAAAACGAAAAAAGGGAGAGGGTTGGAGTGACATAAGGAAAAAAGTGGCTGCAGGAACACTGAAACAAGGTGAGGAGGGAGAGGGAAGAGAGATGCAGAGAGCAGAAGGAAATTGGGAGCAGTACAGTTGTTTAAAAAAATGCTACTTATGGAAAAAAGATCCAAAAGCTGGCCCTGCAGTTACTGCGTTTTTTTCTCTTCTTTTAATTCCTTCTTCTTTCACCTTTCCTTTTTGGAGGCAAATGGGTCATAACCCATCAGTGTATGCTTGTCAGGTCTCTGGCCGTGTACATGGTTATGACATGGTCAGAACATTTTGGACAGAAGAGCTAATAACACTGACATATTTTACACCAACTTTTGCGTTTCCAGTCACCAATATCTCTCCCAGGTTTGTTCCATCCCAGATACACGTTATATTAACTTAGCTACTTCCACATGCTTCTATCCTTTTGTGTAAAAAATGATGGATATTTAAACCCTTTCCACACAAATCTGGGAGGATAAATCAGAGGCTTCAGCCAAATCTACACTGTCTGGCCAGTAGCAAAGAAAGTTTTTTTGATATCACAATTTTCTTTCCTGTGCTGTGTACTGTGCATGAGTTTTACCTGGGAATTTTGAAGGTCGTTAAACATCTTGGGGAGCAGATCCACAGTCATCTCATAGACCAGAACAATGGGAAGACTGTTTGTTCTGGTTGTAGGGAAAAAAAGTTTTATACTAATACAACAGTGTTTGATGCCACTAACAGGGATATGTATTCATGCTGCGCATCCTCAGCTGTATAAAAAATAGATCAAGAAGGGGTTTTTTTATTATTATTTTAGAAAGAGAAAGAAAGAGAAAAAGAATGAAATTTAATATGTTTGAAATGTTTGTAAATTTTTAAACATAAAAACCCAACAACCCCATCTCCCTATCAACCTGTAGCTCAAATTATTAACTTAGCATACAACGTTAAAAGAAGCACAGTTATTATTGCACCCAGGAAATAGGGATGGATGGGAAAAGAGAAGGGAAATTAAAGGGGAAAGACTATTTTCATGTACTCAAGTTCTGACATAAAAATGGGGATTTTGTCTGTTAAATGTTGATGTGCACAAAATCATAGCCAGGTCTAAATGCCTTAGTCATGGCAGGGGTTTAAAAAAGAGAATATTTGAGAATAATGTGAATTAAAAAGGCAAGTTAGTTTAAATTTCTGTTTGGTAGGGCCTGAGGCCTACAACTCCGATGGGAATACACTGTAGCCGGAGGGCTGATGAATGCCCTTAATGAAGTTGGACAACCTGGAATACATGCATAAAATGATTTTAAATATTGATATGATGTCATTGTGTGTCTGAAGATATTGAAATGTTCATTTTCAGAGCTAGACAGGTTGCGTCGAATTTATTATGGGGAGGGGAATGATTATTTACATTTTTTAATGTAGCAATAAAACAATTATGGGATTTAGGGAGAGAGAAAATATTCATGCTTCCCGGAGAGCAAAAATGTGTGTTGCGATGGAAATGACTTAGAGAAGCTTAAACCAGCAGATATTAAGAAATACACTTTCCCTTTTTCTTTCCTGATAATTGAGGTAATACATTCATAAAGTATGTAAAGTAAAAGGACCCTTTGACCAATGTTAATTATATTTAACCTGCTCTATGTATAGTAGAAGGAACAGCTTAAATATATCACTGGGGACGACTAACTCACCCATATATTCTGTGTCTGGATGTGTCTATTATAACATTTCCATGACATTGCCTGGTTTTCAGAACAATTCTTACCATGAAGAAGAGGAGACGTGGTGTTATAATGGTACGTTCAGTTATGTTGTGATATGAAAGTTTTTACGGAGAATGCCTCAGGGTATCTGTCTGCCTCATGTGTTCAGTATTACGGCTATATAACACACAGGGGTGGAAGTGTGTTAAAGGCAGAGCCATTGCAGTCTGCTGGAGGTTGCTGGTGCTAAGGTCCAATCCTGATGATCCCCAGACCAACCTAAAAAAAGAAATTCTTTGAAAAATTTGCCTAGGACACTTTTTTCACTTGTTCTTTTGCTCCTGGCTGATATTCATCCCTACCTGCAAAGAAGAAGAACTTAGATTACATTTCAGCTCTAGTGCAAACTGGAGCAGCTCGCTTATACATGAAGGCATTTGGGGGGTGATTTTCTGTTTCTCTAAAGCATAAGTTCGGCACCGTCCGCACTTACGTGCTAGCAAGCAGGAATGAAAACTTTCGCATCTCTCTGGTCCCATGCACACCTTTCACATCAGTGGTTTAAAACAATTTAGCAGAATAGTTAAGCACATGCCTAACTCAAAGCATCTCACTGAGGCTGTTTCTCTGCACAAAGATGGGTAACTTTGTGCTGAATCATGACCCGTATGATTACAGACACAGCGTAACATCAAATAGGTCCTTTAAAGGAGATGATACGCACTGCACTCTTTTGTTCCACTTAACAGATCACAGACACTAGACATACTGCCTATGATATGGTCAGAGCTCTTTCTGTGCCCAGCCTTGAGGTAAGCTCCAGAATGGGCAAAATACTTTCAGGAATGCAATGGCAAGATTGCCGGAGAAGCCCTCTTCCACTGGATGCCCTCCCTCTTCCTGCAGCATATGTTCCAGCAATGACTGGATGGGCAAATGAGGCAGAGGGAGGAAAACCTTGAACAATATGCCTGGACCCAGTCATCAAATATGAAAAAGAGCTAGAAAAGGTAGAGGGAAGGTCAGCATGGCTGAGGACAAAGGATATGTGAGAAATTCACATTTTTTAGTGAGCAAGATAGATAATTGAGGAGGACTTGACAGAGATGTGTAAGGTCACAACCGGCCCAGCGGAAGCACGCAGGCATTGATTACTCCCCTTCCCACAGTATGAGAAGGAAGGGGCACCCGATGAAATGAGCAAGCACCACATTTACAACAGAGGAAGCCATTTTTTTCCACAGAGCACATAATTGTGCAGATTTTCTGCTGCAAGATGATTATAAGAGGCCAAAAATACTAATAGATTTGAAAAAATTAGACAAATTTGTGGAGGATAGCTTCTTAAGTCTGGGTATAACCTCTGATTCAGGAAATTGCTAAACCATTGATTGTCAGAAAAAAAATCACTTTATATGTCTCTTGTTTCCTCTGCTTTTCCCCTAACCATCCATTCCTGTTAATGTCAGATAGTAAACAGCGTTAGAGAGGCTGCCCAGGCTCTTATGAAGGTGTACAAGGTACATACAACCTTCGGATGCGTATTAGTTCATCTCCACCGGCTAGTCACTGAGAAGTGAGCTGATTCCTGGCATTCTTGACCCATTTCATCCACACAGGAGCAACTGTCAATAGAGAGTGCATTAGAGACTAAGAGCACAGCGGACAGGGAAGTGTCTCTACAGGCTCACTCTTGGTGCACACGCGTGTGAATCTCCATGTGCACATTCACAGGTTAGCCCAATCCCTAGTCCTTGTTCGTGCGTCCTCAGCTTCCCGAACAGCCATGTTTCACACCATGTCTCAGCAACTATTTGCTTCTTAGGTTTTACATCACATGTGTTACAGCTATTTAAAACTAATTTCAATTAAGGAATGGATCAGATCTCATGACGATTCCAGCTACCCTCTTTTCTGAAGTGATTGCCCTGGAAGGAGCAGTGTTTGGATGTCAATTTGGTAATCAAATAGCCAAACTACGTGATTAGACTATATCAAATTAGTCACCGTTCACCAGCTGACACCCCCAACTAATGCCTCCTGCCACTAATTGACTTTATTTCCACTTCCTTTAATGTGGCTACCTGTTTTCAAGCTGTTAACTGGATTTACATGCCTTTTAGCTTGGTCTTTCTGATAAACATCCTGCATCCCTCCTGCTCTTCACCTATCTCTACCAGCATCAGTCCTCTCTCCTTCCACCCCTCTTTTCTCTTTTGTCTTGCACACACTTCTATTCTTAAGCATCATCTCTCAAATAAACATGCAGCATCATTTTGGCCAGTATACAATGCAACGTTGTGAACTTTTAGTGTGAGAAGGCAGGTGAGCGCTGCCTTTGAGTAGAAAGGTGTCCCCAACACAAACAAAAAAACCTGGGCTGGCTGAGTGGTCATAGTGAGAGGTCAGGACTCTGACTGCAGGGAGCTTCCTAAACTTCACTCGCTCAGGCTTGAGGGGTGGAACATGGCTGGCAACAGGGAATTGTGCCTGAGTCCTGCACATCCTCAATTCAGCCTCTTTTAACGTGGCCACTCAAAAATACCACCTCTCTTATGCCTGCCCCTTGCACTCCCTATGTGCACGGAGCAGGCGTAAGGCAACCCAGAGAAGGCAACCTCAGCTGGGACAGAGCACTCCTGCCCCACGGGGTGCTGGCGGAACTTTTCTCTGTAGGAAGGTATAATGTGCTACAGCTTTGCCCAGCTACCACAGTGTACGCTCCAGGTTATCTAGCACAAACCAGAGCAATCCCCAAGCAGCTGTAAATGGTGCAAGCAGAGCTGAGAGTGCTACGCGTCTCTCCAAGTTGTGCTGAGTAACACAAAAGCCTTGCCCTCTCTGCTTGTAAGTGACAGATTGGCTACATACACGGTCTGGATCAGGCTGTGCCCCGTATTTGGCTTAAGACTTTTTAGGTTAATGAATATCACTCACCATTCATAGAAAGTTGACTATACAATATACATTGCTAAGAAAAACAACTGTACGTTAGCATCATTCACTGCTAATATGGGATACAAAGGAATTTTAAAAGCACTGCAGCAATGACAACTTTTCCTGGGAAGAACATAAGCATGGTAAGAAACAGTTTTTTTAAAAAAAGGTTTAAAATGTTCCTGAACATCAACATTATTCTAAAATATTGTAACATTTCTAGAACAGAAATGTGATCTTAGCTGTCTAAAATTGCATTCACAAAACAAAAAAGTAGCATTATTTTAATGCTCTTAAAATTGAAGGAATAAACTTTAATTCATTTATTTAGCTGAAAAAAATTATCTGAATACAATTGTAATTCAAAGTAAGTGAAAATATGTTTCAATTCACATTTAACTTTTTGACACTTTTGTATTGTAACATATACAATTCCAAAATTATTTAATGTATTTTGTTTCTTCTTTTATAATGCAACTGAAAAGCTTTCTACAATATGGGTCAAAGCAAAATTCTTATTCCTAAGCTTCCTAAAGAATTGTGTTCACTCAGCTGATCTTTTTTATGTGTATAAAAATCACCTCTTTATTTGTTTTCTGCTAATCAGCAATCATCATTAGAGATGATGGACAATAGGATTTGTCTGAAGAGCTGCAAAATTTTTAGAATAAATTTGCAAGGCTGATTTAAAAATCACATAGTATAATATATATTACAACATATTGTCTAGGCTGCCTTAGAAGAAATCATTGATACAACTGAGTAAGCCAGCACTGGCCTTGATGGAATAGTGTTGGCACAAAAGAAATAATGCAGTAATGCACTCCCAAGAATTGAGAGCTAACAGAGAGCAACATAAAGGATATTACCCAGGTTGTAATACCCTTATTCTCATACATACCACTTCATTTCACATCAGGATGCAGACAAGCTTAGAAAAGAACTTGTGGGAGGAAAGGAGGAGGATGAGGGACGACGGTTTGTCTGTGAACAGATGAATCTGATTCACCAACGAAACCTCTCAGGACCAAATGCAAGGCACAGACTCAGCAACACTAGGTGTGAATTTTAAGGAACTCTCTCCAGCTAACCAGTTTTCCAGCACTCCAGATCTGCCCTTGAGTGTTGTTCCTCCTCTACAGCTCCCTTCTCATCTTGAGCAGGGAAGTCCCATACTGGTAAATGTCTGAGGGCAGTAACCCTAGAGACAGATCCGAATTGGTTCAAACAACTGTTGTTCACTCCTGAGAAATTTGGCTGGATCTGGATAATTTAGCAAAAGAATGTTTAGGAGGTTTTTAGTCACATTCGTTACACTTACTTGTGTTGCTCTTGTGCAGTAGCCCCACCATGCTATAACTTCACAGGAGCACAACAGCCCCTGACCCAGAGCTTGCAGCAAGTGCTCCTGGCCAAGAAATGCAAAATTACACTGCAAGAGGGAAGGGCAGGTTTCTTGGTCTCTGTAAGTTCCTATATTTTGCTTAGTGTTTTGCCTCCCAACATCTGTCCTGTAAAAAACTCAGATTTCTGAATCAGCGACTCCAGAATCTTAGTTTAAAATTGTCACTCATTTACCACCCTTTCACAGAAACAGTTTCTTTGTGTGTTTGTGTGTGTGTGTGAGTGTGAGTGTGAGTGCCCATATCCCCCCACACTTGCCATGATCTGAATCTCTTTGCGTTGTAGGACAGAGGTCTGCATCTCTGTTGTCCTGCATCTTCAGGCAGGCATTTACATCACCGGGATGCAGATACTAAACATTACTATTGTTATCAGGCACTGTCTTACGCCCACGCTGCACTCACCTAAACGGCTACATAAGATGCATGGCAAAGGACAATCAGCCCCCAGGTTTCTGGGTAAAGTACACACCTCTCGATTCTGCCATTGATTTGTCAGGAGATGTATACTCAAGTAGATGGTTCAGAAGAGGATCCTTTAGGAAGAGTGTGGTCAGATTGACCTCACTTTCACTGTGCTGACAGCCTGGTGAAGAAAGTTAAACTGAATATCAAAATCATCAGCAAAAACCTCCTCTTTCTTTGATTGTACAGTTTAAGAGGAGCCATTCGAGCTCAATTTATTCTCTACACAGGAACTTCATTGATTATCTCAGACATTCATGCAGGAAGGAAGATGAGATAAGAAGAAAGTTCTTTCTTTTTTTTTTTTTTAAAGTGATTGCAAGATGGAGAAAACTGCTTTGTGAGTGTAATGTATACCATAAAGTTCCCTTTGTGTAATCTGCTACTGAAAAGTGAGAAGAATTTACCTTTTCTGAACAAAAGAAACATTAGAGATGGGCTGATGATTACCGAGGGCAGAGATACGAATACTAGGATTAGGGTATATATTCAGATATAAGATTAGCATACAAAAAATAAGTTTTCTTGGGGAAAATATTGTGGAGGTTCTCCCATTGTCTTGTACTGTCAATCACCAGCATTGGGAAAAGAGAGTGATCGCTATTAATTTTTTTTCCAAAGGATATTCTAGTTTGATCTCAGGCTATCAACCATAATGGGGATTTCCACTGACTTTGAGAGGGAATCAATCCTGATTCAAGACTGCTGCCATGAATGGAGATGGGTGTTCAGTTATGTTCTACCAAAGCCAAATGGATGCTCCACCAGTCCTGCACCAGGCGGGAGGGAACTGTGAGACTGCAAACCCGAATTCTGGGGGCACATGGAGGCACTGCGTCGCTGCTTCACACACTGGTAGGTTACTGGAAAGGGTGAGGAAGCAGTATGTGTTTTATCGGAACTTTGGTGGTTGTAGTATGAATTGAATGGATTAAGTATAAACATACCCTGGGAAGGTCTCTGCTCTCAAGTCAGTTGTTCAAAAGCAGTTATCCCCTTCACAGAAAACATCGCACTTCCTAAAGGAGCCAAGGCATGCACTTTCACATGAGGGCAGTTCTTGTGCATTGATTGAAGCAGAAACTTTAAGTTCATAGATTTCTTGGGTCCATTACAGAGTACCAAAAAATCTTCAAAGGCAACCTCCTGTGCAGGCAAGCTTTTATCGGCGCAGACTTTGAAACAGCTGTTTCAACTGAGGACAACTCATCGTATGGGAAGAAACTGGAGGGGACAACAAGGCTCAGTCAAAATGCCTTTGTGCTTTTTTGATCTTGGGATTGCTCTGTGTCAGTCCAGTCCTCTGGTGCAAGCCAAAGTGACATGTGAAATGCATCAGTGATGAGTGGCACTAAAAAGATGTTATAATTTGTGCTCTTATTCATAACACCTCTGCTGACAGCAGCTGAGGACTGTCATGGGGGCCCCTGGAATAGCTGCACCAGAAAAATAGCTACACAACAGCCCTCCATAACTGGCTGAGCAGCCTTTAAGTCTCCTTTACAAAACACCTGGAAAGAGAGATTAATCTCACCCATATCTTAAAACAAAGAGCATCTCTACTGTCCCAGCTAGACAAACATGAACTAAACCAGCAGAATCATTCTTACTTCACAGGTCCCTTCAACAGGATCACAGCAGAGCTGGTTGTAGGCACTTCAAGAATTAAGAGCTGCAAAAGCAACTGGAAGCATGCCTCAGGGAGGAGCTAAGCAGATCAGTATGCATACCATCTCTTCTATATCTGCTTATACTGGTGTTAGATTTTGGTGTAAATATAGGCTATACAGCACAGAAGCGAGGGACTCTCGAATTCTAATATCCTCTCTTACATTAACCCCTTTGGCCTTGGGCACATCTCCTAACTTTTTTGACTCCTATCATTTATCTTCACAAATGCAAATAAAACTATATCGCCTATGTCATATTAGCGCTGAATGTTTGTATACCACTACTGATTTTAACCACAGATTTATGCAGAAGTAGTATTTCCCAGAAAAAGCTTGTAGAGAAGCTGTATCGTGACACACCTTTTGAAAGCTCGGTACAAGGTAGAATATTCACTTTTTGCATTTCTCTGGCACATGCATGCAGGGTGGGATGCTTTCTAATATTTATTGTCTCCCAAACGCTCTGAAGCTGACAAATCAAGCATTATTAAATAGACACTTAAAAAAAATTACTCAGCTGCTAAACCAATCACTGTAGGTTGCAGCTCAAAATGAAGTTGGAAATCTGCACCTTTTAATAAAACAATCTGCTTGAGAGCTGATGATATTTGGTTATGGAATTTATCTGTAAATATAATTAAAAATTCAACGAGAGAGTGCTCTGAACTGAGGGGTAAATATTCAGCACGATGCAGAGTGCTCAAGCTACATGATTCCCATTATCGTTAATGGGAGTCCTACAGCTAAATCCCTAAGCATCACGCTAAAAATTTACCCCCTAGTGTTTGCAGATGGAACAAAAGGATTATTGTACATACCAGCAGAAAATAAAGTTACCAGTGACATTTTGACCAGAAAGCTTCCATCAGGATTGATCAGTGAAAGATTTAGCCTACTAATTCCCCCACAGACTGTTTGGGGTTTCTCCCATCTGAAAAGGCATTCTTGATTTTTTATTTAATTCATTTCTATTTACTGGTTTTCATGTCATTATATCTCTCAAATTCCTCTCCTTCTGGCTTCCTACCAGAACACTTCTCTCTGCTTCACCCCAGGCTTCCTGGCTTCAGTGTGCATGATTTCAGGTCCCTGAACCTTAAACATAATGGACATAAGGACAGAAGAGAAGTACATATGCCAATGACCTTTCAGCTGAGTTAGCTGAGTGTGCAAATTTATCCAGCAATAAAATGCTGCAGGGGACTTTGGGGTGACTAAAAAGTTAAGGGGGGAGGGGAACTCACACAAGCAACTTCATTCTTTCCTGGTTTGCACCTTCTGCTCTTCTTGGGTCGGGGCTACCATCTGTCAGGTGTCCCTACCCCTGTTGAAATCAATGGCAGTTCAGGAGTCTAAGCCTGATCCTGCCAGAAGATTTAACAAGCATCCTTGATTAGGTATGGACTGGAGCAAAACAATGCAATCCATTAACTTTTCTAGGTGCTTTTTGATAACACTTTCTTAAATAATGGAAACAATGTTTCTGACCCATCTTTTAAAATGTAAATATGTATATACACACATACACATACCAAAATGAGAGGAAACCTCTAAAAGTCTAATTCCCATTCTTGATTTCACTTATTCTAACTCAAAAATAGCCAAAGGGATTTGTTTATCCTTTGTAGACTGTGCTGCAGTCCTGAGTGAATTTTTATGGGTGAGTTTTAAAGCCCTCAACAATAGGGGCTTATAATGGAAACACTGATAGACCGTTATTATAATGCCAGTCATAAATACAATGCAATTTCATTTTATATAACATTCTTCATACAAAGTATCACAAAATGTTTTACAGTAAGCATCAATTGCAAGCTAAAGCAAAGGGAAAGAGAATTTAAAGGCAAAATTTCATTGACTTTAGCAAGGGGGAAAGAATTCCTTACAGGATAACACAAATAAAAATGCAAGATTTCTCCTGCCAGGCCTTTCTGTAGAAAGCTCTTAGGAGGCTGAGAATACATATATAAAATTTACCCTTCTCTCCAAAATTCAAGATTTCTACTCCTTGTTCCTCTCTTTAACTTTATATACTCGTGAAGCTCCATTACATACCTCAGCAAGGACGTTCGTTAAATATTCTGGCAGGATCAGGCCTAAACTCCTGAATCGTCATTGATTTCAACAGGGCTAAGGGCACCTGGCAGCTTGGAGTCTTGCAGCCCTAACCCAAGAAGAGCAGAAGGTGCAAACCAGGAAAGAATGAAGTTGCTTGTGTGAGTTCCCCTCCCCCTCAACTTTTTAATCACCCCCAAAGTCCCCTGCAGCATTTTATTGCTGGGTAAATAATATAATGAAAAAGTGCCTACATGACACAAGCCACATGGGCACAGACAGCTATTAAAACTGAAATGATTTATTTCGTAACAATCCGAGGTAGCACACTTTAACTCTAGGTATAGCAACCCCTCCATTTCTGCTTGCCTCATTTGCATAGGTAATTGACAGCTTGTTAACAGCTCATTAGGAACACTGAAAACCATGTGACAGATACAAACCTAGTGCTAGAGGGGAGAAAATCTGTGAATTACAGTATATTGAAAACTCAATCAGATTCAGAATTACAGGTCACAAAACAAGTTGGTTATTTTATTAGGTTAAAAAAAAATTAAAAGGTTAACATACCATTTTTCGACCTGTATTTTTAAGATAGCAGGCTACAGGGTAATTAATTAAGAATCTGATTGTGATGTGAGTTACTCTCCACTGCCGTGGATAGGTTTAGGAATGATACTAGGTTGACACAGTAGGACAAGTAATAATTGCTGAGAATTTTTAAAAACATTAAAAAGTCTTGATGTGGTATTCAATTTTGGTTTTGGAATATACCTTTCTCAAAAAAGCAAGTAACTTACAGACATTGCAATCTAATATTCTGTAACTGAGAAAAATGTGAGAAATAATTTGATTTTAGTCTATAAAAGGAAGATAAGTGTTCTGATTTGCACACTCTTACTATCCGTAAATTTTGATGATGCTTTTTTTTAAAGGACATTTGAATATAAACAGTGCAAATAACAGTTATATCAGCAAATCTACTTTTTGTATTAAACACACACACACCATAATCTTGCTTTTCTAGCACTGCTAGCAGAAATACAGTAACCTGTAGAAATAAAATGGCCTTCTTGCAAAAACTCTCCCTTTCCTCGAAACCTGATATGGATTCTCTGTAACTCGAGCGACATTTGCTGATGAGGACAGAGCCGGCCAACTGCATGTTAGTCTGTAGAGGAAACCAGTAAGCTGTGTGATTTCAGATCTTCTTCTTTCAGACACCAGTGGTTTATAGATTCTTCCCTCATCCCTCTGAAAAAACACCAACAAAATGTGATCCGATCTAAACCCCTGGTTATTTAGTAAAAGGAACAACACYGTTAAGGTGTGGGATTATCAAAATCCCCTAGTGCTTGTTCACACAGAGGGTTGTGTTGTTTCAGTTCAAGAGGTGCAACTGCTGCGATGTGGATGCGTATGTTATTTCGATAAGTCCCATAAAAATAACTTCTGATAGAGTTTCTTATCTGAAATCGTGGATCTACTTCTGTACTACAAATATAGCCGTATGACTACAGTACTCTGGCTGGTGGGGATAAAATCTCCTTGTGTAGTCATGGTTTAAGAGTGATTAATGAATCCATGACCTGCGATACAACGAAGTCGCACTTGTAAGTCACTTCAGCACTTTTGAAAGCTCCATCTTTAGTCTTCATTATGAATAAAGCCAATAGGGCTGTTGTGCCCCCAGCGTTAATTACACTGACTCCTGCACCGGTGAAGTTACGCTGTTGTAACTACGGCAATATAAACTTCTAATGCAGACACGCTCCAATGGTATAAAGAGAGCTTTACACATAGTGCAACTGACCCCAGATTTACACTGATCTTAGGCAAGGCATGATTCACATACACTGAAGAAAAATTAGCTCAGTTTTTGCCCTTGAGCCCATATCAACTGAGGCGATTTGTCCAAAGAAAAAGTCAGTGCCTGACTGGTGAGGAGCAATGGCAATGGAAGAACAGTCAAAGTTCAAGACCGTAATTAACCAAGCCATCATATCATGGCAAATAAAAGAGATGGTAAACTCACCACAGGTGAGAATAAGAAATAGGTAAAACCTAGACTCCCAAACCAAAAATCGATGAATTTTACTTACATGCCCTTTTCTTTGACCATACCAGTACAAACAACAATGCAAATGCTGTGTTTGACAATAGGTGTCATACCTGAGTACTGAGCCAAAAGTCTCAGGAAAAAGGGCTTGATCTTGGGATTTTCCCCATGCCATGCTTCAGTTGTGTATATGACTTCACTGGCAACGTTTTTTGAGGCCTGGGCTCTGTTTTTAACTTTTTTCCCCCCCTTGGTTTTTACATATGAGAATCCCACTTTGATTTAGTTCCTGTAGGGCAAAGATAAACACTGAAAATCAGTAACTAAACTTTTTCAAAACACAGATCACTTTCCAGTTAGGCTGGACTGAATTACAGCTGAAATTCTGGGAATATATTCTTTTTCTGCATTAGCCACTCAGTCAACCCTTATAAGCAGATGACATGATTAAAATGAAGTTTGAACTTTTTCTGTAGATTAATTCTCTGACTTATGACAAGAGTCTTCTAGTTTTCATTAACTTAAGTGCCATTTCCTTAGGACTCTTATTTTTACAGTTTCTAATCTACAGCTTTGTAATGACCTGGTCTCAAGAACATATTATACTATATTTCCCTTCCTTCAGTCCTCGAGCAAGGGGCATACAGGCTTTTCAGAAAAGGAAAAGGGCTGCTTCACTTTGGCTTCCAGCTTGTGAGCACATAAGATATTGGATTTTGCTACTGAGAGTGCTTGATTGTCAACCTATAGCTGCAGTCCTCACGTGCTTAACGAGCATTCAGGTTTCAGTGTCACTGGTGAAAAGTCTTAGCTCCCTATTCTTGTAGCACATGCCTACACCCTTCCTTACAGAGTATGCTGCCCATCACTTCACACTGCTGTTAACTAAAGGTTCGTTTCCAGAGTACCAACCCAGCACAAACAAGCTGTTTTGGCATCCAGGTGTCCAAGGGCAGTACTATACTTGAGGGAACAGAAATGACCTGGAAGCCTCTTCAGGAAACATGGGGTGGAGTTTTGGCTTTGCACCTGTGTGGCACTGTTGTTTTGAGCAAAACCAAGTCATTCTTCATCTGTTCAGATCATAAGCTCATATGACAGCATCTGTCTTCTAATATCTTTATACAGCCCTTGCCACAATGGCAGGTACATTTGCTCACCAGCTTCTTTCTAGTTTTACAGTTTCCAACTATGATCTTAGAATGACCTTAAAACAGATAATAAATATCAGATGAATTCTTTTTTTGGCTCTTTCCTATCAATGCACGTTCTTTATATATTTGATTATTGACAACAAGAATAATTAAAATATATCTGTAGTTAACTCCTGCTAACTCTTCTAGTGCAGCACTGAGCAATAAAAACATTCATACATAGGCTTCTAAAGGGCAATACACCCTGCTGCCAGTCTTAAAGGATAGTTACTGAAGACATCTTTTCTTTTTTGCATGGCTGGAATGTACATGTAAGTGACATTGTGTATTTTTAGCTCAATGCCCATTGCACTTCCACTGGGTTGCTAAACTATGTCTGGGCCAGGAAATCAGAGGAAGGAAAATGCACATTTAGAAGCAATGAATTCAAACTTGCAAGTCCATCCTTCAGGTATCCAACTTCTTTTAAGCTAGACAGCTTCAGACAGCTCATGTTTTCCTAAATATTCTTCCTGTAGTAATGGAAATAGTTGTAATATGTGCAAAGGGTCTCTCTAGGAGTCTGGGGGAGATGAGATAAAGAGCTTCTTCAAAGCTTGTGAAATAAGACCGGACTTCAATACTGACTGACAAACCAATAGCAAACCAAATGAGCCGTTTGTAAGGAGATCTGACCATCTAAATTTGCAAAAGCCACGAGATACCTTGCAATGTCAGAAGTCACATTTTGGGGTTTGGGTTTTGTTTTGAGGGAGGGGGAATTCAACTGTGGAGCAAATTTTGCATGTTTTCTTTCATAAATTATGACAGTGTCACATCAGCTTTACGGAGTGACACCCTACAGACGGTCCCCATTTCTACTCTGAGCCCGTTGTGAAGTACAGCAATTCTTTCATTAAATCTAAAATGAAAGTGTAACTAGAAATGCTGTGTTCAGGAGATGAGAACAGTATCTCTGCAATAAATCATTCAAAACAAACTCTTTAGTTACTATATCTATACAAGTAATAGGCAGCAGGTAAGTTAAAAACATAATCAAATCCACTAGTGACATTTTCTCTACACGTTTATCTTACTTTCTGCTGCACTTCTACTGGACATTGCTTCCTATTTAAGATTGTTTTACTTATAAGGCTCTGAGAACACAGCATAGGAAAGAACAACAGAAAGAAGCAGAAAAAATGCCAGGTTGCAAGTAAACTGCACACAGGGAAGGGCCGTGAAAGTATGTCTCTGAAGTAGTCCACCTACAAATGCTTGAATATTTTCCTGAAAATGTAGATGCACCAAAAATACCCCTGTTTATACCTACTAACATAGCTGGTTGGGTAAATGTGTATAAAGAAATAGCCAGGTGTTCAAACATCTTTTCAACCTTTGAAAACATTTTCGTTCTAGAGAAGCACAGTTAGCACATCTAATACATATACAGATTTGGACAAATTTGCATATTTGTTATTTTTGTTATTTTTTTAGTAACTTGCCCTATAGATGCACACTATCATGTGTGCCATAAATTAGGGCCAGAATATAATTTGCCTATTTTTATCCACAAAACTTCTGAGCCACTGCACTAAAGTTCCCCATGCCTCACTAAGCATCACAGGGGTGTGTAAAATAAAAGCAGATGGAGCAGGCACACACATAGATTTTGTATATATTCACACACACACAAAAAACCAAACAAGTTTTAGCCTTTTGTACACTCGAGCCAAAAATGAGAAAAGTAACTTAATTCCTAAGATAGGTAACATCACTCAGGATAGGCTTCTGCATCTTTACCTCTGTTCTAGATCCTAACATATTTTTTTTTTTTTAAGCTCCTTTCCTAACCAGAATTGCAATAGCAAAGTGGGATTCACCGTACCAAACCTATCCACCAACTTGAAAAATTCTGAATACATGCATATAACAAAATAGCTCAAAACAATCCTATACTCTTATGTTGCCCATGTGTGGTGCAGTTGTATGTAGGTCTGGCTCTCCCCACCAAGCACACAGAAAATTTAGTGTTAGGACTCCACAAGTAATAGTTTACTAGTTACTGTCTTCTATCAGATATAAGTTATTATTTCAAGATAAGACTTCTTTACCAATACTAGCTTTAAATGCATGCATATTTTTAGGTATGGGTGTGTTTATGTGGGTGCCCATACAAGTGTGTGTCTGCACATGTCTGTATTTCTACACACAAATACATAAAACCTCTGCTTCAGATACAAAGCTACAGAAAAGTGCCTTCTTTTGACATCATGTATCTGTAGGGTAGATACCACAGGCAGTTCCCGCAGTTACTCTGGAGCAGCCACAAGCCCTGCCCTGTGACTATGCTGCTGATGGGCTGCCATTTTCTTTTAATTCCCTTCTTTGATTTAGAAGAATCTGCAACAAAGTTCCTGGGCAATCCCTAACGACATCTCTCTTTTTAGGCAGTGAATGAAGGGTGTTTCCATAAATGCTTATTTTTTTGAGGTGTAACTGCTAAATGCTGCCTTGAAGGCTTCAAAAGCCATTTATTTAATATGGCAGGTGTGGAAAATCTAAAGCTCCTCCGGTTTCTTGGACATGAATTTTTTGTCTTGTCATAATTTGCTAATTCAGCTGCAGTGAAGGGGGGGTGTATTACAGAGACTGATCTAAAATTGTAGGATTAGATCCTATGAACATTTCAGACAGCACAGATCACTGGACTGGGATATCTCCATCCAGAATTATTCTTAGCTCCACACATCACAGTCGAAAGTCCWAATAGTGCTGTAGTGTGGAGTTAGCGGTCTTTAAGATTTTTTTTAATCTCTGCTTTCATGAGGAATATGTCTAATYAAAGGTCATTTACCCCCACCTGGGAACCCCTTGTGCATGTCTGAATGAAACAGTTCAAAACTCTGTCCTTTTCCGCTTCCATTTCATTCAAGTAACGACAGGGTTAAATTGCTAATAGAGGTTTCATGAGGTCTGCCAGAGCCCACTCTCCAACACTTACATCTGTTCAACAATTATTACAGCATTTTTGTCATAAAAAATTCAACACCCTGAGTGTCGTGCTAGCAAAACCTGAAAATTTATGCAGTGAATAGAATAGCTAATTTCTCTGAGGAAATGCAGAGGGAAAAATTACAGATTTAACTTAAATTCTCAAGTACTGTAGAGCACACATCTGACTCCCTCTTTAGGTTTTGTCACCATGTAGCATAAGTAGGAATAACGTCTACAGTAGATCAAGAAACCTTTGCAAAGCAAATTTATGCCTTCGAAGAAACAATGTTTAAAACTCAGAAGGGGGCTGTACTGGATTCATCATTTTACCTCACAAAATCTCATTTAAATAATAAATTATTCAGTTTATTCTCAGGATAGGGTTATTCTCTCACTACCTCTTGCTGTTACAGAGTGAACCGCACCCTTCGCAGGGTACAGGTAAACGACACAGATGCAGAGGCAAAAAGCCAACAGAAAAACATTCCTTAATCTCACGAACTTTGTGTCGGGCTGTTTGATGTTTTCGGTAAAAGGAAAAAGAAAACAGAACCTGCCTCGCTCCTCCATAAGGCTAGGAATATGGATTTTATGCTAAAACTAATGCTGTCTAGTTAAGATGTCAGTGGACTGGAACAACATGCTAGAGGCTATAGCCTTCTATTCTCAAGGGTCGGACTCTTTCTTCCAGTACCGGTGGTTCAGCCATAACGATAATTGCAGCCACGACGAGCAGGGAGCTCTTTCAGCATCACAAGAGCAACAAATAAGACAAATGGTTTGGGAGTGGAGGGKGGTCATTTTCAAAACATAAGGTACGAAGAGGACGCTGGCTCAAGCAAGGACAAATACTGCACGTTCCTGTTCTTCAGGCTGTATCCTGCTGGGATGACGAGAGCTGGACAAACGTTGCTGCTGCAGAGGCAGTCATATGTGAGCTCAGATAAAAACTGCAGATTGTCTCAAAGGATATTTACAGGCATTTTTGCTGTTTTTCACGACCGATATTAGCCCAACAAGCTTATGAAAGTACATGTTTAACCAAAAGTCTGTAAGGGCTGGACCTGCTAGACTAGTCTTTCACTCGGGCATCAGAAACCACGGGTGCAAGCACCCAGTCATATCCCTCAGGGAGTTCATAGGGCCTGATTCAGCAGCAGTAGAAAAACTATCCAGAAAAACTTTGGCATTGGAATAAAGTGGTGGACCAAGATTTTAAATAGCCAACATACTCAAAAACAGTGTCTGCAATTTTCAAACTGCCAGGTGATCAGATTTCCAAAGGGTCTGGGGTATTCCCTGTAAGTGAAGCATTACAGAATACTGGGCAGTGTCCAAGCATCAGCCGTTTGCAGCGTCTCAGCTGAAAAACCACTTCTCAAAATGGAAATTGCTTCTAGTCCTGCCTGTTTCCCAAATGCCAGTGATGTCTGCATAGGAACTGTCAGATTTAGTTCATTCTCACTAGTATGTTTTGTCTGATGTTCAGATTATCAATCTGACTGCAAACAGGAAAAATGTGTATGACAACCAAACACTTTGCTTAAATAATTTTCACCCTAGAAATTAGCAACTAGTACCAGCACAGGGTCAGGTACGTATGGTCTGTGAAGCCTGGGACCTGCAAAAATACCATTTCAATGATTTTTGTCACTCACTATGTTATACCTATAAAATCAAACATCCCAGAATATTTTTCAAATATATATTTTTGATACTTGCTTTTTTTTGTAAATACAAATTGCAAATATGCATAGACAAAATGATTTGCGTTTCCAGGTCCTGATTCTAAATTACTGTGAAAATTACCAGTTCGTATGAGAAAAGGTAATTCTCTGCTACTGCTCTCCTTTTCCTCCTTTTTCCAGCAGTGGACTCAGTACCCATGGAGGATGGTTGGCCGTCACGGGACACAGATGCCAAGTGCTGGCAGATATTATTCCAGTGTCAGAATCTTTTTCCTTGTCAAACTCCCCAGGCAGTTGTGTTAATGGCTCTGGAGCTGCCTCTGGGTCTGTCACGTGGGGTAGCAGCTGATGGGTTGTTTTCTACAGTGTCCTCTTGCATGACATCTTCCTTTAACTCATCTTTGGTCCTGAGGAATTTGTACACTATTACCTCCTTGGAAATAAGCTCCTATAAATTTTGTATTAGGGCTATGATTTCTTCACAGATTTGCTTACTGCCCTTGGAGCTCACATGCACATTTTCTTCTGTAGCATAGCCCCTCTGTAACTTTGAATGCCATGCAGTTAAATTGCACCCTGATAACAAAGAAATATTTRAGTAAATGAAACCATTTACTAAGAATTTGTTTCTCCTCGCCCTCATCACCACCCTGTCCTCTCTTGCCCCCATTTTGTTTATGACTAGTGAATCTTTCTTTGTGAACTGAAGCCAGTCTTCTTCTGTGTTTGTTACTTCATTCACAGGCTGGGAGCAAGAGCTTTCAGCCTTTAGGTTGTTCACRGACTGGTTATATAGATTATTTGCCATTCATGCTGCATGAGTTAGTCACTTAAATTTCAGGATCTTAATCCTGCAAAGATTAGCTTGAACTCAGATGGGTTGTTCAGAACACATGTAAATCTTTGCTGCACTGCAGCCTTTGAGGACCAGCTCCTATAAAGTCTTTAAGTGAAGGAGTCCAAGACCTGAGCTGCAAGATGCTGATCATCTGTGCTCCCATCCAGCAGAGAACCCCAAGCGTGAGAGTAGCTCTGCTGCAAGAACCAGATCAGGACAAAAGCACTCAGCAGTTTGCACTGGAGGCAGTGAACAGACATCAGTCCCTGAGGAGAGCTGCTACGCTTGACTGCAATATAAATACTAAATGTAAACAAATATGTAAAGCTAATCCACGTCATACTATCATTGCTGTTACTCAACTGAAATATTTTAAGAAGGAAAATAACGATTAACAAGAGGCAAATTACACACTCTCATGCAAATTTTGAGAAACATTCATTGCAAACTCTGTGAATCTTTCAATTTTTGCAGGCACTTTCAGAAACACAAGGCAGTTGCCCTACATATTCACAGCTAGCAAATTGTGTCTCCTACAAAACAAAATCAGCAATTATATTCACAGTTGATTTGGGGGATATACAGTACAAAATCTGTGTGGGTTTGGTTTTTTTTTTCATTTTTTTAAATTTTGATAACAATCTGTGTAAGCTGGTTCGGGATCTAATACCTTTCTTCATAACTTGCAAGGGAAATCTCATGGAGTCTACAGGAGTAAAGCGGTATTGAAGAACCCAGCCCTATAGGAACAGCCTTTGAAAGTCTTTCATTCTTGTTTGGTAACAACAGTCAGAAAAATCCTGCAAAAAATTTTCTGGTTTACTATTTTTCTACTTAAGGCCGGGGGGGGGGGAGGGCAGGGAAGCTTACTTTGATTGCTTACAGGCTTCTCTGATGTGAGCAAGAAGCAGTCCTTGACGATATGCTCTTTCCTTTGGTGGCAAACATGGATTAAAGACAGACTATGCCAAAGAGTCACTTCACAGGGCATCTTCACAAATGGTCTTGTTCAACCTRGAATGCAGCAAACTACAGAGCAGGAATGGGGAACATCATAAATGGATTTTGCCATCAAAACAATGTTCAAGTAACTGCACCCTCAGCTGAACATCAGAGACGGATCCAAAGCCAGTGTAAGTGCTGAAGAAAAGGATCTGCCCCAAGGATTTCAGTTGTATCCTGCCCCTTAAAAGAAGCGAGGTTCTTTATACACCTTGTGCACACAAGCAGAGATAACCACAACTAACAGACTCAAACCAAAGTAAGGAAAACAGTATTTAGTTAATTTTTTCATGTACAGACTGATTTAGAGATCTATCTTGTTGACAGCATGTTCGTACAAACTTTGCAGACTCCACTTGCCCTTTTAGCTGTAGATTCATTCTTCATCTCCTAAAAAAAATCCTAGCTAAGTTAAGGTTTTTAAACACTCTTGTAATGCTCTGGATGAAAAAACCATGCAGTACAGAGGAAAGACCTGATAAGTCCCTGCAAATGAAAGCAACCAGGAACTGGCAGCTCCCACCTCCTAAATGGTACCTACCTTCAGCAACGCACCTCTTCAAACCCATGCATAGAAAGCCAGCTAGTCAGTTTTGATTCTTAAGTCATATAGGAAAAAAAGTTTTGAGGAAATGTCTGTAGACCCAACTAGAAAGGCCATGGGGTCAAGGCCCTTCTGCCCTGAATTCTCCCCCTTTTTGCRCTCCCATCCTTTAGTCCTGTCTGAGCTCTGGAGAGTTATACACAACCTGTATAGCCAGGGTCACTAAGAAGAAATCCACATTCAACTTGACTCAAAGTCAGAATGCAAATAGCTACAGTAAAATATAGATTTGAATAGATTAAGTGGTTGTATTTTGCATTTGAACWGTTCCTCATATCTTTATTCCTTGTACATAATGAAAATATTTTTAATTTTTCTTTTTTTTTTTTAATTTAATAAAACTCAGTCTTCCTCGCTATCTTTTGTGATCAGGGAGCAGAGGGCAAAGTTTTTCTTCTTATCATAGGGAGACTTGAGTTGTGAGTAAGTGACTAATGAATTTCTCTCCTTCTACACAGGCCAAAGACAGTCTCAGCAGCATCTACCTTCCTGTGATAAAGCCATTCCTTGATGCAACAACACAGACTGTCCTCAGAGTGGGACTTAAGCAGTTTCACTTCCTGAAACAAAGCCTCAGAAAGGTCAGATTTCCCCAAATACCTCCTGCAGGCTTAAATGCTTATTTTATTCTTACGGTATCCTTAAACTGAAACTATTTGCGCCTAATTCTCACATCTATCCGGGCTTGCACGCAGGTGTAACGCCACAGATTTCAGTGGGATTACTTCTGCTGCACATCTGCACAAGTGGCAGCACCAACAGGACCATTGTCAGTTTTAAGTTTACCTGGCTTTCCTTCATACTGATGAGTCAGTACAGAGTCACAGCTATCTCTTATCCTCCCAGAGTATGGCTCCGTTTCAAAAACCCAAAATAGCAAAGTCTGCTGCACTGCCAAACAGGAGACCCAGATTAAAGAATTTCAGACAGCAGTCTATCACAAGCCCGTCAAAACCATGTATATCGTGCAAATAGTGATCGGAGAGACAGATCAGGTGACTGAACCAATATAGCAGCGCAATATGTTCGCTACCTTAATTATCCCGACATTTTTTTTTTGGTGAGAAACCAAAATTATTTGCTTCTTCCCTCCTTATAAAGACATTTAGTGTTACTATGCCTGTGGTTGCGGAAATATTTTTTACATAAGATTAGGAAAGGGATATGTTTTTTGAAGTAGGGCTTTTGTTTAAAAATGTGAAGTGTCATTGAGTTGGTACTCAAAAAATAGCCATTTATCCAAAAATAACTTCTCTCCACTGTTCCTTCTGCTGCCCCCTTTTCTCCCTCTCCCCTGCAGCCCATGAGGCTATCTCCTACCTTTTATTGATGAATCAGCAACCAAAACAAACTAGTACACACAAGGGGAAAAACAGTAGTTAAAAAAAAAAATCTATTCTTTGAAAAATAGTCCTAGCATTTTTTTAATTCTGAGCACAAACAGAAATTTGTAGGCGAATACTGCTTCAGCTGCTTTCAGTTTATAACATGGTCATTAAGTCCATATCAAATGTGTGTTTTAGAGTTAAATCCTCTAAGACAATGAGATGAAATAAGTAATCATTTGATAGAAGTACTTATAATGAATTAGATTTGAAAATGTTGGAAAGTCATTCAAGGAAAATCCTTCTTTTACCTTACACTGAAAACATATCATTAGCCTTAATGTAAGTCAAGGTGAGGAGGGGAAGGGGGGCGAGGCGGGGAATAGACATTGCAGGAAACTCTTGAGTGACTATTGTTTAATCCCATTTAGGGACACTTTGAACAATGACATATATATAATGAGATATTTAAAATTCTTTGGTCAATCTCTAGCTAAAGGCTTTTACTGTGGAAAGAATGAGTAATTCAATACGGACTACACAGCCTTTCACATGCTTTTATTCTTGATTTGTTGGACATGTGTAACATAAATTTCAAAACCAATCTATTAATGACTTAAATTGGAAACTGGTTTCCTTTGCTTTACATACAGCATTTCAGTAACAAGCATAATAACAGGTGGATCAATAGATACTATTTGGTGCAGTATTTGCAGTATGTTAACATTAGTCCTGTATCTCTATTATTGAACATTGTGTCAACAAATTCCTGTTTCAAGGAGGATGGCGAAAATATTTTCCAGTGTCAAGGTTATTTAACCACATGAAATGATAAAAGTTTTTTGTGCATTTTATTTCCTACTAACCTTGCCTCTTCCTCCTCCTTCTTTTAAATAATCCATGTTTTGATCAAATCAGTGGGTAAAAAAATATTTTTGTATCAAATCTGTCTTCTGTCAACTCAAATTATGTTCTTTAAAAAGGACAGTGGTTCTGGGAAGAAAATCAATTTTTTTCTCTTAGAGAAATATAAGGAAAGAGAAAGGCACTAATCTAAACACAAATTTAGAAAGAAAGAGAGAGAGAGAGAGAGAGAAAATGGTTGAGTTTACCATTTGAAGAAATTTAGCTAGGGAATTATTCCCAACCTATAGTTCTCAAACACAGCATGAAAAGACAGAAAAATGAAGTTTTAGTCATTAGAATTTGACAGCTCCCAGTCATAATATGCTGACATGTGTAACGGGAATTAAGGGATTCTGCAGGCAGAATGAGCACTAATAATTTTTTAGGCAAATAATTTCTTTCAGCTCCATGAATCACACAATGTTGGAGGATCACTGGACACTTACAAATGACAGGTATAATATAACTGTACTCTGCTTTGTATTCTTTGTTAAACAGATTTAATCCAGAAGCATTAATTACCATCTAACTGGAACAAAATTTCTGTGACAAACAACCAAGGGGTCTAAGTGATGACCATAGCCACAAAAGGAAACAGCTTGATGGCTGCAGCCAAAATCAGTCCTGCAACTTCTTGCCACTCGCCTATAAACTAAAGGTCTGTTTTCTCATCAGTGGAAAAAACCCACCTCAGTTAGTCCGCAATGGATGTTTCATGTCTGAGTAATGACCTCCAGCGTATGACTGCACCAGAATTTCTCAGACTTTGACGGTGTGAACCACTCTTGGTTTGTCTGATCTTTAAGCAATCCACCAAACACACAACAGTGTGTAGTCTTACAAAGTCAGATATGTGAGGAAGACAAAGAACACACTTTAGCTATCTAGTGCTACAGATGTGTGTGTTATAAAACACTCCCTAAATTATTTCCATCTTAAAAAAAATTTTTAAAGGTGCCTACAGGTTTTCTAGACACTTTATGATCCCTTCAGAAGAACACTTGGAGGCTCTAACCCACAGACTCGTAACTCAGAGCCCAAACCCAAACACATGTGACATTCACATTAGCTATATGTTGGGCAACACCCTGGATTACATCTAAAGGGCTCAGGCAGCTGATGAGAGCTGGCTCAAACTGGAAAGGTGAGCTCAATGGGATTGAGTTATGTGGTATGGCAGCAGCTGAGCAAGAGGTAACAACAGCAGAGATACAGCAATGCTTTCACACTTCAACATATGACTCATGCAGAATATGAGTGACTCACATGCAGTGTCATACCCAACAAAACTGAGCATACTTGGGGAAAACCTGAACATAATAAGGTGCGTCACACTCATGCCCTAATCACCTTGTAGAATTAGCTGGGATATATTCCTGCTGCCTCCTGCTATATCACTACTAGCTACAAAGAGAAACAAGGATGAACTCAACATGCTGATTTCAGGACATTTCTCTAGCAGAATCACTGGCATTTTATGAGCAGTACATCATAAGGCTTGTTTCCAGCAGGTGTAACTTTATAACATACAGGTCAGGTCTATTAAGCAACAGGGGATGCATTTCTTTGGCAGTAATCTGCCACTGTGGCACAAACAATCAGGGATGAGTATCTGACTCAACAAACAGCTGTTAAAATTCTCCCCTGCCTTTTCTTTCTAAGCAGATGGCAGAACCCACCTAGCCTGTGCCCTCTGCATTGTACAAGTTCAACAAGCTCTTCAGCCAGTGCAGAACTGGTTCCTAACTCAGTACCACAAATCTGCTAACTTCTGTTTGCATATACTTGAATCCTGCAGAGAGGGTAAAAATATCTCTGGAGCTGACAGTCTTTATATTTTTACAGTTCTGTGTCGCATAAATCCCGTGAAGTCTGAAAGCCTTGGTCACCAAGTGTTACCAGGTAGTAAGGGATGGGCCAAGGGCAAGCAGTACTATTAGAAATCTTTTTGGCACAGTGTGTCGTTTGCTGTTGCGGGCTTCAGGACTGTCTGTTAGGGTAATCAAGAGGGTTAGTCATACTCCTCCATCTGGGAAGAACGTCTCTTTGCTTCTTGCTGAATATTCATCTCTGTTGACCATAAATAAAATCCTTTGTGAAATCTATGAAGATTTCAAAGGGAGAAGTCAGAAGTAGTTCAGAGAGATGAAATAGCACATGTCATGGATCGTGAATTCAGTCACTTTTCCTTCAACCCTCTAAACTCCCTATGCTTTTCTGAAGCTTATCATATGTATCAAGAATTTCTCCTCTTATCTTTCCCCTTCATTCGTATGCCAGCATTCTTTCTTCCAATTTGAATTTTTCCTTCTCAAAACCCATCCTCTTCCTTCAGAGGAGAATTTGCTTTCTGTGCCCAGACCTGAGGAATTGTTACAGTCCCTTCTGAAACTTGTGTTTCTATTTCCGTGAGTTCAGTACTAACTCTAGATACCTTAACTTAGATGATAATTTAACTCATCAAATCTTCTGTCTTTTACCATGCCCTGCATGTCTTCCTTTGCATTAGCACTTGGAGATGTGCTCACCTCAAAACATACTCCAGATTATCTGCAGTGAGAGAATGAAAGGGATGAATGAATTCTGCTTGAAGTGACAGCATGTATTATGAAAAAAGTTTTAATTTCAGATAATAAAGACTGAACCCTACCCTCCAGAGGCCTGTGATAATGAACAGACTCTAATGGTGGCAAAACCCACCTCTCAAAGATACTGCACTGTGTTCATGGGCTCAGCACTGAACCAGCAGTGCCCTTTATTTCTTCCTCTTTAGATCTGGCATGCGTGTGTCGGTTGAGGTATCCAGAGACAGCACAGATGCCCAAACGTGGGCAGAAAGCCAGGCTGCAGGGCTTACAGTATAAATATATATTTTTTAACTTTGTACAGACCTTTTTTCCCAGTAAGTATGTTTTTCGGGCTTAGAAACTCTGTGTTCTTAGCTATTTTAAGAAACCTGAAGGGTGAGAGATGGAGAAGCAGCAGACATGTTGGCAACAAAGATCTCTCCATGAACAGAATGCCAAGATTAAAAACAACCAAAAAAAAGAGGGATACCTTTGACTTTTTCTTGCTCTTCTATCTCAGAAAATTGGCTCATCTGAAACTGTTGGATTCTGGCAAAGATTTAATATCAAATGAGAGAAATAGCATGTTCCTGAAGCAAGGTGATTTCCAAAGTGAGGCTAGATGTGCATTCAGCTCCTTCTACTTGGCAACTATCACGAAGGGCAAAAAGATTTACCAGTTCTCCAGAGGGTATGTAACAGGGTTGCCCCAATCTGTCAGGAAGTGTTAGAAATCAGTAAGACTTGAAGTGGGGCTTAAAAGTTACTGAAGCTCAGAYGCTCACAATGTCAGGTGTGGATCCACCCCAATCAAAAAAGAAATAGGAAGAAGGAAAAAAAGCAGTGAGTCCTAAAGGGAAACTCTTCACACAGCCAAGCTTAACGAGAACACTGAATAAAGAGGGCAAACGGAGAAGTCCTTGCAGTTACTGTGCATTAGCTGGTCTATCAGACCTATCCACATGAATGCTGTTTGCTTGCAACAAATATGAAGTAAAGCTGAGTTAGGCTGGCCTATCGTCAAAGAGAAGTTATGCATTTTATATATACAGAGAGAGAGAGAAAGAAAGAGAATGTTACCCGTAATACCAAACTTAAYGATTTTGGACACTGGCTTACAGTTTGTATGAGAAGATGAGGATGGGATAATAACGTACACTATATAGTGTTTTTGCATTTGTAAGATAAAGAAAGCTAAAAAATAGCACTGCGTAACCTCTACAAAATGGGTCACAACTGGACTAGAAGTAATTGCAGAAGTCCCATTTTGTCTAACAACATTTCTCCAACGGTCTGTCCAGATTTCTGTCTAATCTAATCTATCCATACGCCCATCACTTTGAAAATGACTTGCCATTTTTCACATTTTATTAAGCCACCTTTGAAAATTCAAAATATGACTCAGAAGCAGGAAATGGCCTTATGAAGCAAAAATAATAATAATAAGTAAAAGCACAAGCTTTAATCTGCACACTGTCTTACTATGTGAGAGTTATGCATACTGCATCTCAAAGATCTTTTTATTCTTTCAAAGCAAGAACTAATGGAATAAGGGAAGGAAAAGTTTCCACGGCCCAGATATGTCTTTGCTGAATCACTTTGTAAGGTGTGGACAATTGAGTCATAAACTTTCACACTACAGATGGCTGTGTTTCTTTCGTAGTGAATCAAGCTCTAAAAGATCTGCGACACTTTGTGTTATATGTTAACTAGAGAGGCATGTTATGTAAAAAGCACATAGGGTTTCACATGCACTAGTGCTCTCTACACAAGAGAGCATCATTTTCAATATTCACTCATAAAACCAACTTCCATGTTTATTTACTAACTTTCTTGTGCAATTGCCTGAAGTACATATGGGTTGGTACATTCATACTGCTATCAAACTTATTGGAAATCCTGCTGTGTAGAGCTTCACAAATTCATTAAATGCATCTTTTTATATCCCATACAATTTGTATTTTTTATTTTAACATTAAAAAATTCAACATGTAACATCTTTCTAGATTGTTACCCAATCAAATGCCACTTTAAGAAATGAAAGAAAAGACAAGCAACTTGATATATATACATTTGTGTGTTCCCACATGATAAAAATGTCCAAATATTTTAGACACATTTTAGAATTTTGGACATAATATGACAATGCAAAAATACTTGCTGTCTATCTTAAACCAAATCTCTCTTCAGTAGAAAGCCTCACAACAGAAAGGCTGATACCTGCAACTACAGGTGCACAGTGTACAGTTACATTGACACTGTAAGAGGTTTAGGAGCTCCGGTAAAACTCCTATTTACATTTTGAGTGCAAGTACGCTCCCTATAAACACTAATTTTAAAACCAAATAAAAAAGCTTAAAATGATGCCTCCCCAGCTAACAGACGGTTCCGTGGCGATGGACCGAAGTGCAATCACTGAGGAGGATCAATAGCTAGAACAAGGATTAACACTTTGTTTGTTTGAACAAAGAACATTTTATTCTCATTTTTCTGAACCAGGGGAACATTGTTACATACCGTACAAATAATTTCTAAGGCAATTATGACTGACTGTATATTTAAAACAAAGAAAAATTATAGGCAAAAAAATTACTACAGTCCACCTCTCAAGATATATCCTCTTCTTTGGACAACACTGCTTCACACAAACCTATAATTTGTTGTTCAAGAGGAAATTGTCTTAATTATAACAAGGACTGTATTCACTACCACGCTTCCAGCCAGACAGGGACTAATGCTGGGGATTAGTCCCTGTATTTTTTGAAACTTTTTCTTCAAAGAGTATGCCGCCTGAGCTCTTCTGGAGATGTAACAGTGTGTCAGGCTGAATTACAAACTATTTATGTCTTAGATCAAGCTGGCTAAACATCTTGACCCAGCAGATAAAAATTTCTTGGAGTTACAGAAGGACCACATTTCAGTCACGTCTCCAGATGCATGAACTAAAAGAAACAGTAAAAATAGGTAGTGGAAAACAAGAAGACGACAGACACAATGAGAACAGAAATTGTCAACTATCTTTCACTGTTTTTACAATTAAAGTTAGCTTCAAACACACTAAATGCTCCATGCAGAAGATTGGCTCGATCACTGCTCTAAGGTCTAATGATTCAAAGTTTGCTATTAACAGTTTTTCAGCTTGAGGTAAGAATCATATTTCCTAGTATATAACCTGTAAGATACTTAGTTTGAATTTTTTGACAACCATTCTCCATCATCTCCCTGCTTCCCTCACCCATGTATCTATATATAGCACTATGAGACAGATTTTTGATATTCCCTTGCAATGCAATACCCTGTCATGCTTAAGTGGCAAAACCGGAACAATCATAGAATCATAGAATCATAGAATCATAGAATCACAGAATAGTTTGGGTTGGAAGGGACCTTTAAAGGTCATCTGGTCCAAACCCCCTGCAATGAGCAGGGACATCTTCAACTAGATCAGGTTGCTCAGAGCCCCGTCCAACCTGACCTTGAATGTTTCCAGGGATGGGGCATCTACCATCTCTCTGGGCAACCTGTGCCAGTGTTTCACCACCCTCAGCATAAAAAATTTCTTCCTTATATCTAGTCTAAATCTACCCTCTTTTAGTTTAAAGCCATTTCCCCTTGTCCTGTCGCAACAGGCCCTGCTAAAAAGATTGCCACCATCTTTCTTATAAGCCCCCTTTAAGTACTGATAGGCTGCAATAAGGTGTCCCCGGAGCATTYTCTTCTGCAGGCTGAACAACCCCAACTCCCTCAGCCTTTCTTCATAGGAGAGGTGTTCCATCCCCCTGATCATTTTTGTGGCCCTCCTCTGGACCCACTCCAACAGGTCCATGTCTTTCTTGTGCTGAGGGCTCCAGAGCTGGACRCAGTACTCCAGGTGGGGTCTCACCAGAGCAGAGTAGAGGGGCAGAATCACCTCCCTCGACCTGCTGGCCACATTTCTTTTGATGCAGCCCAGGATACGGTTGGCCTTCTGGGCTGCGAGCGCACATTGCCAGCTCATGTCCAGCTTTTCATCCCCCAGTACCCTCAAGGCCTTCTCGGCAGGGCTGCTCTCAATCCCTTCATCCCCCAGCCTGTATTGATACCGGGGGTTGCCCCRACTCAGGTGCAGGACCTTGCCCTTGGCCTTGTTGAACCTCATGAGGTTCACACGGGCCCACTTCTCSAGCTTGTCCAGGTCCCTCTGGATGGCATCCCGTCCCTCAGCCGTGTCAACCGCACCACTCAGCTTGGTGTCACCTGCAAACTTGCTGAGGGAGCACTCGATCCCACTGTCTATGTCATTGATGAAGATATTAAACAGTACCAGTCCCAATACGGACCCCTGCGGGATGCCACTCATCACCGACCTCCATCTGGACATTGAGCCGTTGACCACTACCCTCTGGATGCGACCAGCCAACCAATTCCTCACCCACCTGACAGTCCACCCATCAAATCCATACCACTCCAGTTTAGAGAGAAGGATGTTGTGGGGGCCTTACAGAGGTCCAGGTAGACAACATCTGTAGCCCTTCCCATGTCCACTGATGTAGTCACTGCATCACAGAAGGCCACTAGGTTGGTCAGGCAGGACTTGCCCTTGGTGAAGCCATGCTGGCTGTCTCGAATCACCTCCCTGTCCTCCATGTGCCTTAGCATAGCTTCCAGGAGGATCTGTTCCATGATCTTCCCAGGCACAGAGGTGAGACTCACTGGCCTGCAGTTCCCCAGGTCTTCTTTTTTCCCCTTTTTAAAAATGGGGGTTCTGTTTCCCCTTTTCCAGTCAGTGGGAACTTCACTGGACTGCCACGACTTCTTAAATATGATGGATAGTGGCTTAGCAACTTCATCCGCCAGTTCCTTCAGGACCCGCAGATGGATCTCATCGGGTCCCATGGACTTGCACCTTCAGGTTCCTTAGATGGTCTCAAACCTGATCTTCTCCTACAGTGGGCGGCTCTTCATTCTCCCAGTCCGTGCCTTTGCCTTCTGCGGCTTGGGCGACGAGGCTCGAGCACTTGCCAGTGAAGACCGAGGCAAAAAAGTCATTGAGTACCTCTGCCTTCTCCATATCCCAGGTAACCAGGTCTCCCATTTAGTTCCAGAGAGGGCCCACATTTTCCCTCATCTTCCTTTTATCCCCGACGTACCTGTAGAATCTTTTCTTGTTGCCCTTGATGTCCCTGGCCAGATTTAATTCTATCAGGACTTTAGCTTTCCTAACCTGATGCCTGGCTGCTCAGACAATTTCTCTGTATTCCTCCCAGGMTACCTGTCCTTGCTTCCACCCTCTGTAGGCTTCCTTTTTGTGTTTGAGTGTGTCCAGGAGCTCCTTGTTCATCCATGCAGGCCTCCTGGCATTTTTGCCCAATTTCCTCTTTGTTGGGATGCATCGCTCCTGAGCTTGGAGAAGGTGATCCTTGAATATTAACCAGCTTTTTTGGGCCCCTCTTCCCTCCAGGGCTTTATCCCATGGCACTATACCAAGCAGAACAATATCTGCTTTAAACTAGCTTGGACTAAATAAACATTGAAAAAGTAATGTAACCTGATCCCCAGCATGCCTTCTCAGAGTTGTTGGATTACACAGGGTCCTACTACCTGAACTAGCTGAGAAAATAACATTGGTGGTAATCCGCCACTATCTTAGTTCTGCTGTGGTCTTTTAAATATCTTGAGGTATTTAGAGGCAGTAGATGAGTCATCTAAGCCATGGAAAATGTGTTTGATTATGACGATATAGAATTTGCTGATTATTCTTTCTTAAACTATAGCTCTATAATGCTTACTACCTGTCTTCAAAGACATTTGATCCCATTTTGCCCAAACGAACCACTGTGAACTCTTTCCTCTTGTCCTTATCTCCCTTATGTCACTATGCTGTTTCAGGTGTGTGTTAAAACCTCCAGCAGTTTTCTGTTTATTGCATATAAGCTCTTTCACACGTGGCACAACTGGAATTTCAGACACTCGCTCATAATAACCTGCTCGTTAACTTACTACTACATTCACATCTTTAAACAAATTATGAAGGTCTTGCAGACTAATTTGTCCCACATAATTAGGTCCTGTGAGCTTTGCAATATACTTTCTTACTATGCTTTAAATTCCAAAGAACCTCTTTGGAGGCAATTTGACACATAAAATGCATGCAGTCCTCAGTATGTTTGCCACATGTTCTGCTGTTTCCTGCTATGTTATTATGGCCTTTCATCATTTCCTCTCACCACATCCTCTTGACTATGCTTCTTTCACCCCTCCTCCATATACTTTCACTGAGTTATCGCTGCTCCTCAGAGAGTTTCACTTACACTGGGAAGTAGCATCTGTAATAGAACCAGTTGGTTATAATTTAGAGAAGAAATTATGGCAAATAATCAACATTTTGAGTTTCAGATCAGAACATTTTCAGTGCAACTTTCAACTTGTGTTTGTACTCTTTTTTTGCCAGCCACTGCTAACTATCCTCTTGTCTGTGTTCATACCACATTGAACAAGCCCATTGAAATATATTTTACTGGCAAGTTTAGAAAGATTGAAAATGAGTGTTAACAAAATAATGCATTTTCAGAGCAAGAGCAGGTTTTGATACACTTACTGAAGTAGGAAACAATATGATCTCTCAAGGAATAGAGTACCAAAAGGTAGATGTTATATTGCTCCCAGTAGAATCCTTAAGTCCCTTGCCAAAAGACATTTAATGTGCAACCGTGTCTACTGTAAAACAAATGCTGAAGAGGTGCCATCAGTGATATTTGCACAGATTCATTCTCATTAAAGGCTTTTATAATAGCATTCACTGTGGTGTAAACTTTTAAAAATTGAGTCCTAGATCCATTAATCCCTTTCACCTGCTGCTCATGAGCTTAATGTGTGACATTGTAGCTAAAAGGACTAGCTTGGTCCTTAGACAAATAAACAAGGGAATACAGGGTAGAAGTAGAAAAGTTACATGTGTTTTTAATAGCAGTGAGACCAGTTCTAGAAGGCTTGGAAAGACTTTGGAGCAGGAAAGACTTCGGAGCAACTAAGGGATTGGAGAAGAGGACTTAAAGACATAAATAACTCTATTTATTTAGTTCAGTGAAATGCAAGAGATAACTTGATTATGGTTTAGGCATGTCTCTAGAGATAATAGGAACTTAATACTAGGGGAATCTTCATCCAGCAGGAAAAAAAAAAAAAAGATTGCAAAAATCAATAGCTAAAAACTAAAGCTATAAATCAGATGTACAGTTTCAACAGCATTGAAACAACTCAGTGAGGTTTAAGGTGGATTCTCCCCCACTACAACTAGTAAAAGTGTTATTGGATAGTTGAAAAAGATGATACATATCTTATCCACAGCTGTTAGATTTGAAGCAAGAATTAATCCAGGGAAGCTCTATAGCCTGGGATATGCAGATGAAATTTTAGATTTGGTCTCCCCAGCTTCCGAARATAATTCTTGAAGTTCTTCCCACACCTGTGGAGAGCACACTTGTGCCCTGTGGCTGTGACACTCCGAACCTAGTCACTGCATAGCCAACATCCCCAACACCAGTTTTCTACCTTCCATTAAGTGAAAGAAAGGGAGGGACTATCAGGGGAATGTAGTCACTGAATGCCTACGCAGTAAGACACTACTTCCACTGTTGTCCAACTTCTGGCAGGATTCCTACATAGTCAGTAGATCTTAGAATCATAGAATCATAAAATCATAGAATCATAGAATCATTAAGGTTGGAAAAGACCTCTAAGATCTTCAAGTCCAACCGTCAACCCAACACCACCATGCCCACTAAACCATGTCCCTAAGCGCCTCATCTACACCTCTTTTAAATACTTCCAGGGATGGTGACTCAACCATTTCCCTGAG
>JAYKAV010001178.1:477684-572830 GCA_035582835.1 Phoebastria nigripes | reverse complement strand
TCATCACCACAGTCGTTAAGCTCTAGACAATTGAAACACTCCCTGACATACAGAGCCACCCCACCACCTCTCCTTCCTCGCCTGTCCCTTCTGAAGAGCTTATAGCCATCCATTGCAGCACTCCARTCGTGASAGTCGTCCCACCATGTTTCTGTGATGGCGACTAAGTCRTAGCTATCCYGCTGCACAATGGYTTCCAGCTCCTCCTGTTTGCTGCCCATGCTGCATGCATTGGTGTAGATGCACTTGAGCTGGGCTATCGATTTCACCTCCAACATTGGCATGCCACCCCTAGGCTCATCTCTCATGAGCCTGGCTTTATCCCCTTCCCCCTGCGAACCTAGTTTAAAGCCCTCTTGATGAGCCTCACCAGCTCATGAGCAAGAATCCTTTTCCCCCTGTGAGACATCCATCTGACCTCCATCTGTCGCCAGCAGGCCCGGTGCCGTGTAAACCTCCCCATTATCAAAAAAGCCAAAAGCCATCTTCTGAAGTATAATTCAAAACACCAGCATTAAGAACCTCTCCCTTTCTGTCGACTGTACAGGAAGTCTGGGATCCTGATCATACATGGTGTGATGGCATAAAGAGCCATCCAAAAGCATTCTGTCTTGAAACCCCTATTCTTTTCCTATAACTGTAATAGAAATTATATGTGAAAGAATGAGAGGAAAACTGCTTCTCTGTTTTCTCCTTAAAAAAAATGTGTTCTGCTGTGTCCTTCCTTTACCTGTTGTTTCACTTCTGTTGTTTGTTCCTCTCCCTCCACATTGTTTGCAGAGTAGAAAACCAGGTTGCGAGAGGAATTGTTGGGGTCTCTGCCCTGGCACAGAGTACTCTGCTCCTGGGGCTATTCTCTACCCTGATGGAGCTGCCCATGGCTCTGCCTCTGCCGTGGATGTTTCCCAGGGTCTGTATTCGTGCAGCTTGTTCAGGCCTCAGGACTAAACGTCGTGTTATACATTGGGATAATGCTTCTGTGCTGAATGTATGCATTGGCCTAGCTATGCAGGCACAACAGACAGGATTAAAAGTGTTTTCTAAGGTTCAGCACTGAGCATATAATGAATGTCACAGAGGAGAGCCACTTCCCAAGGTGATGAAAGAGCAACACATCATTACACATTATTTAAACACTCTCTGACATCTCCGCAAATGCATAGCCATAGTTAGTAGTGGCAAAGTGTGTCTTACAGCACAGCTACAAAAAAACCCACAGTTTACTGCACTGAGCACAAGCGTCCACCAACCATGACATGTAGAACTTCATTATTGTAGAGATTATGGTCTACCTTCTCATTCGTCATTAAAACTGCCTTGCTCACTACACTGCTAGAGGCCTGTCCTGGTTCCGGCTGGGACAGAGTTAACTTTCTTCCCAGTAGCTGGGGGTGGTGCTGGGTTTTGGGTTTGGTATGAGAGAAACATTGATGGCCCATTGATGTTTCGGTTGTTGCCGAGTGGCACTTGCACCAGGGACTTTTCAGTTTCCCGTGCTCGGGAAGCTGGCGGGGGGAGCATAGCCGGGGCGGGTGACCCAGCTGGCCAATGGGGTATTCCATACCATGTGACATCATGCTCAGTATATATTTAGGGGGTGTGGTCCAGGAAGGGGGGGGCTCTTGCGTCTCATGGCAGCCTGGGTGTCGGTCAGCGCGTGGTGAGCAGTTGAGTTGTGCATCGCCTGCTTTGTATATTCTATTATTGTTGTTGTTATCATTGTTATTATTACTGTTCTACTTTGTTTTATTTCAATTATTAAACTGCTTTTATCTCAACCCACAGTTTTCCTACTTGTGCCCTCCCGATTCTCTCCCCCATCCTACCAGGGCTAGGGGGTAAGCGAGCAGCTGTGTGGTGTTCAGTTGCTGGCTGGGGTTAAACCACGACAAGGCCAGAGCATAAACTGTTCTTCAATATTGAGGAGTTGGAAAGACCACCCTTTTCCTCCTTGTTTTTCCCTCAGCAATAATTAGCATAGGGGACACCATTAGCTCAGCACTAGAGGGTGTATTTTTACCAAAAGTGAATTAACTTCCCTTTGCAAAAGCAGAGGACCTGTTGATGAGCGCTGCCAAGAGTCTGATGAAGTGGGATGCACCCTGGCACGGTGGCCTAGCACTGAGCTAGACTTTGGTGGACTTTCCTGACATGGTTGTCAAGAAATTCTCCTACATGAAGCTGGTAAAGCTGAGTGAAATTTCATGAGGGTGAAGATACCCTGTCGACTGGAGTTTGTTTGCAAGATACTATGAGAGCAGGATTTAAGTACGTGCCCCTGATCCCTCTTGTGCATGTACATACAGACCCACTACGGAGACCTAAACCTATGGTTTAGGATAGGAGTATGTCTTGACTTGTGGGACCAAAGATCCTTGAAATCAGCAGGTACCAAAAATAATACCTATTTAACAGTAGAAACACTTTGCATTTCACTTCATCGTTAACTCTGAAAATAACTGGGATTTCAGACTGAAAGGGAAAGTTACACCAGCCACACATGAATTGTTGTTTATTCTTAAAAATAATACTTAATTTTTCTAAATGTCAATCTATTTATATACAACAAAAATGAGTCACTCTCATTTTACATTAATGAGGAAGCTTCTTCTTAATGGCTTATGCCGACGCAAATATGCTTCTGTCTTGAAGAACACAGCAATATACAAATAACACTTCTATTAAAATTCATGCATAATCAAAACAAATTGAATATCCACTTTTATTTCCATAGGGAACAGAGCTATAAAGATTAATGCTAGACAATGATATTTAATTAAAGCTTATTTACTTTATAAGTACTTCCACGTTTTCAAGAGTAGTCTCCTCTTTTGGAACAGGAAGCTGTAATGCGTTTCTGAGCCCTCTAACAGTCATAGGTGGAGGAAACTAGTTATGATCACAGCACAGTGCTTACAGCGATACTGACAAACTGTCTAGCAAAATTTCTCACATTAAAGAATTCTGGTGTTAAAGAATTTAAATGCATTTTAATTGACTTTTCAAAATTCCATTTTTTATTCACAAACACACCTGAACACAATAACAGGAATTCATTTTTATATGCATTATTCTCTCTGATGGCATGTTGTTGTACTGTACACATACTCCTCTCTTCATTTTTGAGACACAAAATAAAAGGTTGTGCTCTTACGAGTAATAACCAAATAAGTTTCCTTTCCTTGGGCACTAGTCTGCTGCTGTATTCCAGATGTTTTTTTTTAATAAACCGTTAACTACTTCAGTGAAATTAGAGGAACTAGTTTGTGTGTGAATGCAGATATTAACATGAGAAACTAAAGGGAGTATGGAAGAAAATTGCACAGAATGGCACTTTCATTCTGCTTATTTAGGTTAAAAATTACAGTAGGATTTTGGAACACTAATTTCTAAGAGGATATTTAGTTTTAAAATGCAAGAATTGTTGGGATATACGTGGCTGATGCTTGTTTCTCATCAGTATGAACACACAACCTCCAAACACAACACTTTCAATAACAGTTGTATTAGTCATCTACAGCTACAAGGCTGTTTAAGATACACAAATAAAATAGCTTTATTTGGATTGTAATTAACATGGCAAATATCACAATRTTCTACAGGAAACAAACATTCCGAATCTATGTATTTTATTTCTTCTGACAACTGGCAAAGTATATTTTACTGCAGAATGCTTTATTGCTTCTTAACTATTCACCCTACACAGTATACATAAAAGCTTAATGACTATAGCTGCATAAAAACTAATTTTAATGCTTTTAAAATCAATGGTGAACAAAATGTTGTTTAGATTGTTTTTCAAACAACTATACCACATCTGATCCTTTGAGGAAAAGCAATTACTTTTTCTTGTCATAGCCAATACATTTCTTCATTCTCCCATTTTATTTGTACCATCCTTAGGAGCCTTTACACCAGTTACCATGCAAACAGTTAAATATTTGAGCAAATATAGAAGAATATTGTTATTAAATGTCTAATCAATAAAATGCCACTTCCACTAATAGGGTAACAGTGAGGAGGGCAAGAGGAGAAAAACTAAAAGGATTTTTTTTTCCAAATTAACAAATAGTATATGCAGGTTTGGTTAATGAAATATGTCTTCAAGGAAAATTTGCAGAAAATAATTTATATAAAAGGTATACAAAGATCTCTACAAGACTGCTGCTATAATCTGAATTTAGCTCCTGATTCTTTTATCCACTCTGTGAATAAGCATCAGGTTTTTTGTATTTTCTAAGGAAACATCAAATGTAATCATTTTTTGTAAGTTTCAAGTGCTATAAATCATGGGAACTTAGGCACACCTAATTTATGCAATCGTATTGGTAGAGAGGAAATCATCATTCTTTAGTGTTTTGTATCTCTGTCATTCTCTCCCAGAGAATTTCTTTATTACAGCAGGCACCACAATAGTTGAGAGTTTCTCAGCATTTATATTAGTGAGACCAATTTTTTAAGGTATGTAATTCAGTCATAAAAACTGAGACCATAGCCTGAAAGTGTTAGTTTGTGAATTTCCAAACATGCACACACACACGCGCACGCACACACACACACCCATTTTCTGATTTAAAACGCTTCCTTTTTCTTTCCCCTCACCTGCACTCCTGAAATCTAAAAACACATTCCTCCTCCTTAGCAATTTTGCAGGCCATCAGGCCAGAATACAGACTATCTCTGTGATACAGTCAAAGAAAAAACATCACAACAACAACTACCAACCAAATGGCTGAGGTACTGAGATTTATAAAGCATTCTTAACACATGCATAAAAGCCACTTTTGATATGGAGTTGCGATGCATTCTGGAGCGTGTTTCAGAAATACAAAAACATACATAATGCACAAATGTGTGCTATTGTTCGTAGACATTCGCTATACACATCTATGAAGTGTGTGTTGAATCCATATTAAGAGTCATACAGAAACATCACTAAACATGCTTCTTCTGTATAGCTCACATTCTCCTTTTACTGCAACACAGCCCCTGTTGGCAATGTTAGAAACAAGTATTTCTTTAAAAAGTCATAGTTCTGTCGGAAGTTTTGCCTGTGCAAGGACTGTAGTTTCAAGCTCTGCCTTCACCACAATAGAGCAACTGGTTTCAGGGCAGCTTGCTCTTACTGCTGTGAATTAACTCAGCCATTTGGAAAGAGGCTTTTGGGGGACATCTGCTTAACCTCCTTCTAGCTGCTTGTCCCAGTAAAAATCTTCAACATCGCAGGTAATTTCTAAGCATAGTTATTTAAGTACCTCTATTGTAATGATTTTTTTTTTTCCTTGGGATGTAAATAATGAGGCAGCAATATAAGCAACAGAACCTGAGCACAAAAATACACCCCCAGCCATTTCAGACAGGAATTAAGTAAAAATCAGGAAAAAAAATGAGATTAAATTTCAACTTTAAGGTAATAAAAGATGGAGATGGAGGTGCCAATGAAATCTGCCGAAACTAAATTTCAGAAGCACGGCTTTCTCATCTTAAAATGTTACACCCATAAAAGCAGCCTATAAAATTAATCTACCTGGAGATTTTCCATGTTAAATCAGCTCAGAAATAACTTTTAAGCACTTATGGCATTATATCTAAAATACATATTCTCCTGTTGTCCATATATCAAAATCCTGTGTATTTTGAAAAATAAGATCCGAGCTGCACCGAAATGTTTGTATTATAAGAAAGAACAGTAATAAAGTATATCACTTTCAGAGAGATTTGACATTTGTAAGCATTCTCTAAAAATTTGCATCGGGTTGCAGTATTGGGGGAGCATGCTGTTTAAAGGTTCCTAAATTCACTTTTTTGAAGAGACATATATAGAACAGTGAAAGGCAGCAAAAGGAGGCAAAAAGCCAGTGTATCTTTTCAACCTGGATCTGAAAATGAAATTCCTAAAATGTTATTGTTATCCGTTCTACCCGGAGTGCAATATGGCCCATTCATATAAACTCTTTTATTCCATTTGCTCAAGGGAAAGGGACGTTCAATATGAGAAAGATGAAATCAGTGCAGTAATTTCCAAAGAAAACAAAGTTTTACTTCTCTCAGGAAAATAACATGCTTTTTCAGTTTGCCAGATCTGGAAATAAAGAGCATTTAGATAATGATGTTTATATTCTAATGAATTTGTCCAAATTAGGTTCTTGTAAAATTTAGCATGATCTATATAATAATATGTGCAAATTCAGGGGTGGGGTTTTTTTTTTTCCACCTAGAAAGCTGTAATAGGCAAAGTAGCAGATACAAGTGGAGAAAAAAAAGATGAAAAAAAGATTCCATACATTTGGGTTCTTTCCAAGAACTTTGCCACATTTTGCAGATTCTCAGTTTTCAAATAAAGGTGTCTTAGCTCTTGCAATTGTGGAGATATTCTTGCCTCTGTAAATCAATGTATTGTTGCTAGCCAGCCTTGCAGAAATCTGTCTACAGCCAGCCAGCCAGAAACAATAGGAGAGACAATTATATGTATTCTTTTCCCTCCCTCCAAAATTAATGTGGTTTTGCCTTAAAATTGCAAGGCAATTTTAGTAAAGGATGTGTTAGTGTTCAAAACACTAAGTTGGAATCAAGCAGAGGTTGCATTGTAAAAGCACATATAATTAAAGTGTACAGACTCCTTTTTTTGCATATACAATGTCAGTTTGGGTTACTTTTATCAACTCAGCATTGCAGATTAGACAGGGAGACAAATGAACTCTGCAAGGAAATAAATTTGGAATGGGCATTTGGATTTTATCAGGTCTGGATGTTTGGTCAAATATGATGCTTCAGGCAAAGTTACTGAAGAAGGGGAGAAAAAAGCCAGTTGCAGACTGAATTGTACCAACCCAAACCACTGTTAAAGCACTACATGCCAGGAAGGGAGCAACTTCAGAAAATCTCGATTAATGTCATACAAAAATATGTTGGTGAAATATCTCTGATTTCAACCAACATAGCTGAGTTCAGGACCTGGTCCAATCCTTTTTTTTTCATTTTTTCACCTGGAACCTTCATTAAAATCTATTTTGCCCTCCTGTTTCAGCTGTTTGTAACTCACCTTACTTTACTTCTCTGAAAATCCACCTGAACCTGAATGAAACGTTAGGTTCCAGGATTTAACAACTGTACAAAGGTGGTGTGGTATAGCATGTTGTTAATGTGCCTTATATTTCTGAATCTGGAAGCTCTCAGCGACTTAAGCATGTTCACTCACGTTCCTGACACATTTATTCACAGAATGGGTTCAGAGGTGGACACTCTTTGATGTGAAATCAAGGTGCTACAGAATTCTGCAGAATCTATAGAAATACCTCTACAGATTTTGCCAAAAAACCTCAGCAGATTTATATTGGCCCTGCCAATGACTTTCTGTTTAACTTGTAATCAAAACAACTCAAACCCAGTTACTGTTTGCATATCTGCCAAGCCTCTCAATTTCAGCAGTAGGCAGCAGACTCTCAGTATGACAGCCTGTCTTTCAGATTCAAGCTGAATCTGCCAAGGCTCCACTACAGAGGCAACTGGTAAATTAAATGCCAACAAGCAAGGACATTCATGTACCTTTACACTCTGCACATGAAGAGACATCACAGGCCTCTTCATTCTAATGGGTGCTTTGTGTGTTTTAGGCTGCAAAGTAAAGAGTGCCTGCTCTTATCCATAATGAAGCCATTGCATATATATTAGTTTAGCTGTATTGCTCTAATTCTATGGTCACAAATTACCTAACAGGTTTTCTTGTTACAGAAAAACAGAAAATCCTTTTGTTGGTGAAATTAACCCACAGAAATCAAGCAGTGAAAGAAAAATCAACTTTTAAGCCCTCTTCTACCTAAAGACAGCAGATAACATTGTATAGCCAGGTTACAGCAGAGTCATTGCCAAGGGTAACTGAAAATAAGAAACATTCAAAATCACACTGTAAAAACTTTAATTCTCTTGTTCATAATATAGGCGCGCTCTGTAATTCTGAAAAGGGGGATCTTTTTTAAGCCATCAGCACTACTGACGGTTCTTTGTAGGAAGCAGAAGTCCTTAATGATATTTAAGTAATTATTGACTCTTATTAATACTTACAAGTTGCATGAGACTTTTTGATTATTGATAGCTGATGCAGTCACTATTGCCAAGTTTAGATTGTATTAGTGATTTTGAGTGCACAACCATAATACAACCAGAGATATTAATACCACTGAGCATAAATAACAGTACTTGACAGACTCAAGTGGGGGGAAAAGCACTAACACTGGTTACTTTAATGGACAGAATAAATGATAGAATAGTATAATGAGTTTACAGCAGCCAGGTTTAGTGAAATCTATTTCTGAAGTAAGAAGGAGGGGAAAGGTAGCAGTTTGGGTAAGAGAATGAGGGTACAAGCACATTAAAAATTAACAGGGTGTTTTCAGATAATTGAAAGAAAAAGCACCGACATGGGAAACTTAGCTGTTGTAACTCACATGGCTCAACAGTGGGCATTATCACCGTTTCTTGCTGTGGACTTAATCTGCCATCACACCTACAAATGAAAGAAAGAAGTATGAGCTTCCCAAGAGTTTCTACAATAACATGAGAGGGTTTTCTTTTTTTTTTTTTTTTTTTTCCCAATAGGGGGAGGAAGAGAAATCCTCGGTCCAATATAAAAGAGGTTACTGTTGTCCAAGTGTCTTTTTTATTTACTATAATTTGGCAGACACAGCTCTGCAAGACTTCAGAACTAAGAAAGTGGAAAACTTTGATGTTCCTTTGACGTGAGCTAGTTGAGATGCATCTTCTTCGTAATTGTAGAGAAATATTATATTGTTGCAGCTGCCTGGTGCTAGCAGTGAACTATGCTTCAATTTACAGCACTTTCCTCCAGCATCTGCAGTACTTACCTRTGTCACACCAAGATTTACTTTAACTGGAACCATGTCAGGTGTCCCCAGAAAAATGACAAACTAAAATTAACCTATAATTGTAATATGAGCCTGAAGGCATGTGCTTGGTGGGAAAGAATTCACCTTCTATGGACACACAAACATGGGGGAATGTTAGAGGGATATTTGAAATTCCAGACATCGCAATTTCATTAATCAATGAGTAAATCAGTTACCAACCAGTCATGCTCTTTTGCAGTGTGGCCTAATCCTTAGCTTGAACTTGCCATTGCCTGGTTGTATGTCATTTCCAGGGCCTGATGCGGTGGTCGCTGAAGATACCGGGAAAGCTGTGAACCACAGCAGCTGCAGCATCAAGTCCCTGAAACAGTCTTTCCCCTTCCACTTATTAACAGTATCTTGTAAGTACGCAAGTGAAATCTGTCAATATAAAAAGTGCCTAACTGTGGAAGTAAAGTTATAGGCATGTGTCCTTCAAGGTTAAAAAAACCCAGCTCCAGAAATCCTTGTAGTTTTCAAGTTCCGTTTTTCTCTACTCCTTTATTTCAATCACCTGCCTATAGGTTGGAAGTTAGCTGCTGGCGAGCCTGAGACAGGGATATTGCAGCCAGTAGGACAGACAGCTAAAAATCTCGTCTAACTATGGTATATAAAGACACGCTATCCCCTCCCTGAGGCCTACCTAAGTTAGAACATAAAGTGCAAGCACATACAAGTTAAAAATAATGAAACTTCTCCACTCTCCAGGAGCTACTGAACTTGACTTCTGCAAACAGATATTTCCATGTAAATATTCTCCCAACCCTAACTTGAAACAACCCAGTTCTGTCTGTCTCTGCTAGACCTGTTTTGTAAAAACATTTTTTATTAAGGTAAAAAATTCTCATTGAAAAATGATTAATAGAYGTAGTTTAAAAAAAAAAACAAAACAAAACCAAAACCAAAACCAAACAAAAAACCCCACCACACACTTTGCACTAATAATAGGGCAATAATTTACTGGTTTGTGTTCTGACCCATTCGACAGCAGCTGGTTTGGGGCTGGGGGAGGGGAGCAAGGGTGATTAAAGGGTTAATATTCAAATGAGAAATTTGCAAGGCCTGCATAATGGAACTGCCACCCTGATAACAATAGGAATTTTTAACAATATCGAGCCTTGTTAGCAAGAGAGTTACAAGCATTGAGGGCAATCAGTGTGTCTTGTCAGTTTCTTTTTATCTACCATCTCCAACCGCCAAGGAACCGAAATGAAGCACTTTGGAATTATCAATTTCAGCCACATTTGCATAACAAAGCCCCCGAGGAAGAGGCATGATAAATGTGAAGGACCCCTCTTGGAAAAGGAACTGTCAACCGCGCCCCGAAAGATTCTCCGACCGAGCGCATTCTCGGGGATTGTAGTCAGCGAAAATAAAATGAAAGCATTAAAGAAAGTCATTCTCTCAGAGAGAAAAATCTCCCCCTCTGCACAGAGAGAACTGGATGAAATGACATTATGCATATGAAAATGTCCAGAAAGATGTTTGATTTATGTATGCATTAGATGCAAATTCCATTACCGCACGCGCGCTGTTGTGTGATTTGGCTCTGAACACATCACTGCCCTGATCAAATCTGATCTCATTAATTCCGACAAGGAGAGAGAGAGGGAATTGAGAAGAATTTATGGCCTGGACACTTGAAAGAAGTAAATTGTAATTCTGTTTAAAGCTGTAGCGAACCTTTTAAACACCTTTTATTATAGAAAAAAGCACTTACTTTTATAACACTGTTAGAACTTACTTAATCTTGTACTTGGAACTTCTAGTCCTCATTTAAAAAAATCTATGACCTTGTTTAGGGGGGAAAAAAGAGAGAGAGAGACAGAGAGACAGAGAGAGAGAGACAGGAAAAAATATGCCTGTCTTAGACTGAAATCCAGCAGAAGCATCATAATAATATGATCAAAGAAGACCTATTGACTATCTGAATAATCGTGTGAAAAGTCTGCTCTGCTGGTATATGTTTATTTTTAAACAATCTTTTAATATCCTCAAATAAAATATCAAATACTTTGCAAGTGTTTTTATGGGACTAGATAGACATTGCATGCTTAAAAATGTTATTAATTGTGATCTAGATAAAAATGGCAATGAGCACATGTTTTATAACAATATTCTCAAGCAGTGGTGTGGTGTCAGCTAAAACTGATATGTGCTCCATTCTGAGATATAGACAATTTAAAGACAAAAAAACCCAGATCTTTGCTAAAAAGGAAGTATATTACTGTAGGGGAAAAAAAAAAATCCAACAGATTGTTTCTTACATTAATAAAGATTCTTATCCTTGTTTTGCTCCTGAGAAAGACCTTAATAACTCATTTCCTCCCTTCATGAAAGATAATCACCCTTCATGGGTGAGATATCCTGTATTTACTTGATACCAAGTGTAAAACTGAAATAGTGTCTCAATATGTTATTGCATTGTATAATCAGCGTTCCTCCCCCAACATTCATGAACCCCTAGGGTGCTTCATAGCCTAGAATAGTTTCTTTTCTGTTATGCATCTTCCGTTTTAGTGAGATATGATGAACTACCTCCCCAGTAAAGAAGAGAGAGGAAGAGAGTGAAAAAAAACCAACCCCCCCTTGATTCCTAAAATCTTAGTTGCCTATCATGATTCATTTATAGAGAAATGAAGTGATTTCTGCAAACAGTTTCCCCAATGAAGCCTGCAGCTTTCTTTGATAATCTGCTCCAGTTGAAGTAATTGTTGAGCAAATGTTACCCAGAGAGGTACAGGAAACTTGTAAGTTATTGTATATATAAACACAAAACAATAACTTGTAGGTAAACCATGTGAATATATTTTGAGCATCATTCACATTTTCAATAGTTAATATTGATTTATTGCAGAGGTTTTTTTTACCTTTCCACATGCAGAAAGTATGTGTTTACAATTTCCATTATTCAAATACAGAAAAATGTTACCTTTTGAAGTGTTATTTTAATATATTTGGCTACCAAATTCAATTGTTAGTTTAGAAAAAAAGGAACATAGTCCTGATTTACGTAGATATTTCAATGGAGTCCTAAGTATGCATTCAAAAAGCATTTTACAGAAACATGCAGACATTACAATATATAAATGAGTACAGATATGTCCTGTCATTTCATTATTTTGTCATCGGTATGTACACATTTCTGTAAAAGTATTTGAACATGTATACATATACATGAAAAATAGCAGAGAGAGATATTTTGTAAGTTTATAATAGAGTGGGCATTTGTTAAGGTGACTGTAACATAGAATGCTGCTTTTTGACTGTACTAAATCGAGTACACTGAAACGTGCAGTGTGCATTGTGCTGAGCGTATGAAACAACTTAGCAATTTGGATATCTAAAATATAATTATGTATGGTGCAATATTTGTCAGACTGAAAGTGCTAAAGAAATATTTTTTGTTCTAAATAAATATTTTTTCCATTATTAACTAGAGTGTGGATTACTTTATGTTATGTCTAAGGGAAAAAAAATCACCCAGAATTTTCCTTGCATGTAGACTTTAAGAAAATTAGCACAGTGTGAGAGAAACTGTAATTGCAAAATTTGGTTTGGTGTTTTACATAAGGTTATCTCCCTCCTCCTGCATACCCTTTAGCATATCACTGAATGCATTTTATTAAAATATTCTAGCCACCTGTCCATCTGAGCCTGTTTCAGTTATCACCCAAAAATAAAAGCAATTTTGTACTTCAGAACACAGGGATCCAGAAATAAGTTTCCATTACTGGTGKCTAATTAAGCAAACTGGGCTTGCTGTCCCTTTAAAAAAAAGAAAAAAAGAGCCCAAGCCAAAACACAACAACAACAAAAGAAACCACATCCTTTTTGCCACCCTAACCCCTCCTCCTGTCCCCCCCAAATACATACACAGACACACATACTTCCCTTCAGTGAGTGGTTCAGGCTCCCTGATTAAGGTCATGCCGTTTGTTCATTACTGGCCTGGCTAATGTGATTGAATTGGAACAATACCTTTGAACTCCTTGGCTCTGATCTGCATACTAATTGACTCTCTTGTCCTTGGCAGTGACCTTGACAGGCTTTCCACCACTCTCAGAATGGCTGACCAGTTTCTCATCAAAAGTTCCTAGTAAAAAAAGCCCCAACCCCCAAACAAGAATTAGTCATTTACACTACTTTTCTCTGTATTCATAATTCCTTATATACCATTAGAAAAAGCAAAATTGCTACTCCCTAGCTCCCCCTGGATGTTTATTAATACTTGAAAATCACAGTGTCACTTTAAAGTACTGAAACAGTGACAGCATTGTTTTGAAGGAGTTCATTGTTGCAGTCTAAAACACATTTTACACATATTTTCAGGTGGCTTTTTTCCTTGTTGCACAAAGGGTTTGCAGTTTAACTCATGGACTTTTACATTATCATAATTTTTTTTTCAAATAAAAAAATAATACTGGTTGTATCCTAAGAAAACAGCACAAATTAGCTTCCTTTTTACAATTTACATTAGCACTCTAACAGCCTGGGTTTCAACAGGTTCTATAGTAATAGAAATACTATGGTTTCAAACAAAACAAAACCAAGCCATGCAGAACACTGCATCTAGAAAATGCCAGGTTTAAGGTAATGAGCTAAGGATTTTATTTTTATATCTCTGAGGCTCTTAGACCAACATTACTCAAGAGAGGCATGATTTCTATACAGAAGACAGTATTAAACACTATACCAATATTTATGAAAAAAACATTACAGAAGAATACTCTTCTGACTGGAAAGGAGAGGTTTACTTCATTTTTACTGGAGTGGAGATTTACCTTGTGAGACAAGGGTCAGCCTCGGTGAACTTTTATTATTAAAGTAATGAAGTAATAACTAAACCAAAATAAAATTAAATATCATAAAGAAAAAGAGATGGACAGCATGCCGCAAAATGTACTTTTATCAGGCTGTCAGCAAAGATCCACTTTAGAAAAAGTTCTATTTTTTCTTTAATATTCATTCTTACTTTAGGCAAAATCTATTGCGGGGAAAACAGCTGGAATTTTAAACTCATTTAGTAACACTTTGCACTTCTCTAGCGGCTCTTTACTAGGTTCTTGAAGGGCTTCAGAAACATGAAGGAATGAATATGTATTACAACCAGGTGAAGTATTATTATGCAACATTAATAATGACCTGCAAATCTATAAATAGTAAATCAAACTACAAAATTTCTAACACACATTCTTTAATGCAATTCCCATTTTTATTCTGCTGTGGTAACCAGACCAGCTGTCTTGAAAAAAGTCTCAAAACAGAGGTTTTCACTATTGAGAAAATTATTTTTAGGTTTTAAGGCAATAATATCCAAGCACCTGGCCAATATCCAAGTACTTAGACAGGGCAGACCTCACAAATTTGGCATCCAGTTCAAGACCATTGTAGACATAAGTCACAAAATTCAGATCTTGATCCAAACTTTCCTAAAAATTCAAGGATGGCTTGGATACAAAATTCCAGTGAATTCCAAAATTTTAGTACAAAGGAACGTGTGGGGCTCCATTTAGTTTCTATGACCACTTCTATTCAAGACCTAGTACTGGAACAGGCTTCTCATCATCACACTTGAGCCTGCACATAGCCCTTATCTGCAATGCCCTTGCTCTGCAGGTGAAAGCCCCAGGCTTGCTCAGGAAACCAGAAAGCTGGTGCTGAAACGGGGAAAGCCAGAGAGGGCAAGGTACAGACTTCAGCGTCTGCGGAGACCTGCAGCAGCAATGCCAGGTAAGCCTGCAAGCAGGACACCTGCCAGAGCATCGTGGCTGAGAAGAGGCACGTGCAGGTAGTTGGATCTGTGAACGAATTAAAGCTCCACAGAGCCACACAAGTGACACAGGACTGAAGAACGCATCTTTGAAAGTATTTTGGTGCCTAAAACACATACAGACAGTTATAGGAGTTTTCAAAAGTATTTGGGCCAAATTCTCATTGATTTCGCTTTGCTCTGAGGCTCTAGAAGCAGCAGCTAAACAGGTGAAGTTAGCGTTTATATAAATTACCAATCACTTTTTTGCTCCAAAAATTGCACTGCTTATACAAAAATTTAACGTTTCTGGTATTCTGAGACCTTCCTAAATTGTACTGAAATATATGAAGTATTTCACAAACCACTGAAAAGCAGCCACTTCTGCAATAAAATATACCATGTGTCCCTGCAACAAGAGAGCGTACAGAGGAGTTTTAGAGTATTTTTAAGTGAAACTGCAAAAGAAAAAGTTAGGTAGATAGAATGCACCCTATGAAACAAGGCTCTGCTCTCTCATAATTTTTTTCATCACAAATTGTCCATCCTTGGTTTTAGGACTCAACCAAAAACTGGTATGCCCATCACTGTCACTACTTAACTTTATTTAAGCAGTGAGCACCACCTACTGCAGGGGAAGATTGCAACCTATTTAGTCAGTACATCAATCACTTCCTATAATAATTTGTTTTCCTAAAGCTGTTACTGTTCTGACCAGAACTATGTATAGCTTTCATGTGAGATTGGAGCTGATAGCTGCTCAAAACGGAGTGTTTGTGAGCGATCTGTAACATGTACAGGTCTTAGATATTAACCAGCTAAGGGAAAATGAAAAAGAAGGTCTAATCAATTAACCTAGTACATAAGACCAGAACTCAAACAAAGGCAGCTACTGGAAGAAATTAGTTTATCCTAYGCTCTATATTTGATCTGTGACTACCACATTAGAGAAACCACTCACTGACTGGGGTAAGAGCTGTTCCATTCCTTAAAAAAATAAATAAATACGTTTTAGTACTGAGTTTCATCCATTTCTATATGAGAGCTAGACTCGGTTCAGGAAAAGGGACGGGAGGGCACAGAAAATCTCTCCTCTTTCCCATCTCAGAAGACTGGCAGGTGTTCTGACACCACTTACGTGGTGCTCAGGCACCCTCTTCCCGCTGCAGATGAAACCCCCTCACCTCCTCACCTCTTATCTGCTCCCTTGCAGCTGCCACTGCCTGCTCACCTAGTTGCTCCCTAACCTGATTCAATAAAAACTATTTCCTTAACCTGCATCAGTTTGATTGCTTTGGACTAGAAAGCCGTTCTATGACTCATGCCGGTAGACCCGAGGAGGCAGTAACTTTCAGCAGGAGCCTGGGTGTGAGCTGAGGGGATGCTTAAGCAGGGAGAAATCAGGGTACCATCTGCAGCCAGAACAGACTGTCTGACTGCAGTGCTGAGCTGTTGCCAAGCTATGCTAAGTTACGCCGGTCATATAGGTTCTTCAACGGCTTCTGTCTGTGACGGAAAGGTAGAGAAAATCCGAGCTCTGTCAGCCCCGGTCCTGCCATCACAGTCAGGATAAAGGTAAAGATCCTCAGCAAACGTACTTCTGAGGATGAGGCAAATAAGATGCTCAGTTACATGCCCTGCTGGGCATTTACGGTAAGATTGCACATGCCTGCGCAGTGCAAAGAAGCTGCAATGCATAAGAAAATTCGTATGTCAGAGGACTATTAAAAGAAAAATACCAATATAACCTAAACACCTGCAAAGCAATATAGACTCACGCTCCGAGGACTTACTGTTTTTTACTTGCAGCTGACATGCTGTTGGCAGAGAAAGGCAGAGAAAACCCACCCCCCAAAACCCCATGATAATGACCATGATCTTGCTTTCTTTCAAAACATTTAGAAATATATATGTAGAGATCTACAGATTGTAAAAAATAATTCAGAATTTTCTGTGTGCCTTTCTGCCCAAGAAAAGTACAAGAAAACAAACACATGACAGCTGTGGAAATGCACAGAACAAGACACGCAGCAAGTGTGGTGATGAACAAGGGGTAGTAACTAGAAAGAAGAGAACAGAATGCAAGTGAAAAGTATTAATTATTGATAAGATAAGGGACAGATAATTACCACACTTCATATCTGCCTACCTGCTGTAAGGACAGAGAAGACATTTCCTAGCTGTCTAATAAGTAGAGTGGTGGGTTGCAGTTTGCTCTTTTGGCTCCATAGGCAGGTTCTCTTCTTTCTTGCTGGCTGGCACTGTCATGCACATGCTACATTATTCCAGGTTACTGTTAGAAGTCTATTGAAATCACTTAAATAATAATAATAAGGATAATTATTACAGTCAGATCTGATCAGAATACAGGTTCCAACAAAAGTCCAGGACTAAAATGCATCCCTCAATTAGGTCATTTACTAGAAGGAAGATAGATAAACACATGAAAAGAGTCCATTATTTTATTTCAGATAAAAGCTACAGTGAGAGAGATTTATAGTCAGCAGCAAACTTTAAGCTGTGTCCTTTTGAAACCAATGAGAGAGTAAATACCTAACATGATGCATGTGAATATTCACATGCAGAACTTAGGAAAATCATTACCTGTATCATGCAGAATGGGTAAAAAAAACTTAAGCAAATTCTGAACATTCACCTGCTGAACAGAGAGCTGGGGAAGGTTTCAGGATTGCTTTTGCTCTTTACTGGTTTTATTCCATCACTTACTGTACTGCATGTGTTCACTGTTATGCTGTAATTTCATATTTAAGAGGATACAGAACTTCTATTTCTCACCATTTTATTTCAATCACCATCTCTTAATGACTACTTCTTTGTTAGTTGAATAAAGACTTCTATATTTACCATTTAATCTAAAAGATTAACATAAAAACATGTGACAATAATATAACGACAGCAAAGCTGAACCTCAAGGCACAAACTGTATGCTGTTAGTTACCCATGACACACTGTAATGAGAACATTCATAACAAAATCCTTCTTAGTGGTAATGCACCTGTCTTCAGGCTTGCAACATATTTGTTCTATCAGAGCAATCTTGCTAAATGTCAAGCTGGTTTGCATTCCTTTTTGTTTAAAACTGGTGTTAAGTTGGTAGGTTGATGGAGAAAGCATCAACATAGTTTTCTGCACTCTTTTTTTCTGATATGGTAGGAGATGAGCTGTCAGTTGGGAGTAGCCAAGAGATTCTGGACCTCTGACGACAGTCCTCCAACACACCCCAACCTCTAGTCAGATCTGAATCTGCTGATGTCCACGCTCATGAGAAATGTCACGTTCATGCCCGAGAAACCAGTGAGCCACTCTGCTACCTGACATGTATCCGGCTGCCAAAGCAGTCCAGTGATGTTGTCCTCCAAAGCTCTTCCTGCCACCATGAATTCAGATAACCCAGCAGGGCTCCTACTAGTTGCATGAGAGGACTCTGTCACTGGGGCCATGTAAGCCCTTACTGAGAGCCCTCTCAGGAGCCACAGCTTGGCTACACCTGCCTCATTCAAACAGCTGAGGAGCGCCGAGCCTACGCTTGGTCTGAAGGGTAGGCCAGATCACCTTTATGGATCTGTGTTTACTTCCTTCAGAAAGTCTCCCTCTCTTTTTAGTATGTTTGTTTCCCTTTCACTGAGTGGAGGCACCGGTTAGCAGTGCAAGACGATCTCTAACTTCACAGGTTGTAAAAGGTGCCATTTTTCTAACATTTCTTGCTCCTGTTAGTTCACAAAGTAGGAGACTTAAAAGACCTTATGCCATACTCCACTGAATCTGTGGAGATTCAGTGCTTGCTAGTTTGCAAGATCGCTCTCACAAACGAGTTCAGTGATTCCCAGACAAGGGATCACGACCTCTGGTGACATGAAAGAGACTCAGAAATGCAAAATGCAGCAGCTTTCAGCTGACAGACTGCAGCTGAACAGGGAAGTAGACCAACTTTCAGGTGCCAGAAAATGGGTGCTGGCAGCTAAATCACTTGCCTACCTGCAACAAATGTGTTTTCCCTGAAGCACTTTCTGTGAATGTAACTGCCTAAAGATACACCCTATAGGCTGAAGGCCTGACCTTTTAGTCACCTATTTAAATCTGAATTTGGAGGAAAAAGCAAACAACCTCAAAAATAGCCACAACATGAGGAGAACGAAAACGGAGAGCACACAGAGAAACAACTATCAGATGGGGACACCACTGTGACAATCCAAACCGGTTCCCCTGACTAGGGTTAGATTATGGCGTCTCCGCTCTATTAACAAAATTCTTTTTCTAGGCATTGCCAGCCTTCAGCTTGGATGGCCAGGGTCGTCCACAGGCAGTCTCTTAACGGCACACAGCAGGGCTCACGCAGGCTTGGGACGTGGAAGAGAAAGCGCATCTTTAGAGGGGCACCTGTGAGAGACAGAGGCTCCCCCACCTTCCACGCTCAACAGGGGCTGAGAAACTATGGCTTTGTGCAGAGAGATGATACCTCCAATAAGGTGATTGGCAGCATCTTGTTTCTGTGAAAGGCAGTATCTCCCAGCTCTTGCTGAGTTTCTAACAGCACGCTTAACTTCTAATTTGGGAAAGAAAAATACCATCTGGCACCTCAACTTTGTAAAGTTGCCAAACCTTGACTTACTCTCTGAATCCTCCCCAGGAAATCATGGGAACTACCTACCAAGAACAGCATTACAAAGTGTGAACAAGGCTCACGTGAGCTAGCTGCATGTAATCTACCACAACATGTCTTTAAACAGAAAAATAACTGATTTGGGGCAGTTTAGTCATGCAGTCACCTTAAGAACTTGCTTGAGTCTCCAGTTCTGTCTCCAGCTGGAAGTTAATGAGCCACCACTGTAAATTCTTGGTGGATTTTCAGAATAAGGAAACAAGTCGATTTTTCTAAATTAAGAAATTAGAGGTGACTTAATTTTAGACGGAAGGCTGACAATGAGCCCTGCAGTATCACGCTGGATAACACTGGACAACACACGAGCATTTGATTCATGTTTGTGCTCATTAGAGTCTTATTCGTGTATTGTTAAGAATAATCTTTTTTTGATATAAAATTATTTTGAAATAAAAAGTGTCAGAAGAATCATTTTGTCAGAAGAAAATGCATTCATGTCAGGGAAAAGATTTTTAAATTGCAGCCAATAAAGAATGAAGAAGAGAAGTTTAAGAAAAGGGAAAATCTGGGAGGAGAAATACAATTGTTGTTCTTCACCACCTCATTATTTGTAACCAGTGGTATGTAAACTCCGTATTATAATACAGGAGCACTTCAGAAGCAAATATCTGAGCCTTAATTGTATACATGGAAGAAAGAAAACAGTGAAAATGTTCAAGCATGCTTTATTTTGCTATTTGTGTCCTCCAAGACATACATTCAAAGTTTAAGCAGTAACACATCACCTGGGTAGATTTATACTAAAACAAGCTAATAAATGCCATTATAAATATTACGTGCAAATTGAAAACCATAGCAAGATGCATTGTACTACAGCCAGATAGCAAATCTGTAATATTATTAGTTCAAATTATTTCAGATGAGATGCATTCTATAATAATCTTATATATCAAAGTCACTAAGGCATTGAACTCATCCCTGTGTTGCTTTACTCAAGTAAAATTTCTTTTGAATTCAAATATACAGATTCAAGCCATTTATATTTTTCAGTCTCATACATGTATCTGTACAGAGAAGATGAAGAATGGATCTATTTATTCTTTAACAGTATGCTGAATAAAGATCAAGCGTACCAATTTTAGAACAATCCGTTTCTTTAGTCTAATTGTTAAGTTGCTTTTCCATGGRGACAGATCTTTTTCTGCTCAAGTTTACTCTGTCTGTGATTCAACATATGCACAGTTCTCATTATGTTAACTGGAGCTGTGCATGTAGCTGGACACAAAATTCACATCCCTCATGCAAAGCCAGATATCACTGTGTTTGCAACACTGAGTCCTGACATGAGGATTTACAGACATGGAATGCCTTTCCACCATCTGCCAAAGCACCAAAATCCCACGTCCCTGTGTCTCAGTTCATTATATTCCCATCCCTCCTGTTTTTTCAATCAGGCCGTATAGTTTGCATTTTTAATGCAGGCTCAGGCCAAAGCTCTCCTAAAGTCAATGGAAAGATTCCCTATGTCTTTGACAGTCTCTGGAACACGCTGTATTTCCCTTAGCCCTTCCCAGCTCACATTCCTGCAATGCCATGGGAGGCAGTATTATGAAAATTGACCCCATAGTGTAAACAGTGCTACAGAATTTCCTTCTGTGAAGCTTTTTCCTTCCTTGCTTTGTGCACAATTATTTGAAGCTCAGCACCGTTTCAGTATGTGTATGGCATGGGTGGTGGCTCAGTTTCACCCAGATTTTATCCATGGAAAAGGAAAAGTCTGTCACTCAGGCTGTACTTCATTCTGTAAATTCAGTTTCATTTACTAGCAATGTACATATAAGAATCACAGGCACACTCAGGATATTTATATAGTTCAGGAAAGTGTTATACACTTTAAAGGCAAGACTATATGCAGGCATGCACGCGTATGTCCTAACTCGGGAAGGTCTTACTGAAGACAGTATGCCCAAAGTGGGTCAGTCTTCCAGCTATGGGTGATGGCAAAAGGTCAGGAAGTTTTCTAGCTGGGCTGGTAAGAACAGAGGAGCCTAGGGTGATGACTTCACTCCAACCCATCCCACCTTCCTTCAGTAGAATACTGTGAGGAGGAGCCTGGTGCTTGCTCCATGCACAAGTGAACTGGAGCGGTGCTTGACCACGGCGGTGGAGAACTCAAAGCCAGGCCTACTCCTGTCTACAGCATCTCTGGAAAACCAGTCCTGTTTTTTCACAACGATCCGACAGTGCTCAACTTACCAGCACACTTGCAGCAATACATCATTAAACTGACACATATCCAACATGGGCAGAAAAATATTGATGTAGATAAAAGCCTATGAGAACATAACGTGTCCTGCAGCAGCATTATGAAATGTAACATACATTCAAATGTGCAAAAGATTGCATAACCGAACTATTTTTTCACTCCCCACATGTACAGGATGCTTTTATCAAAGGGAAAAAAGGGTGAAAAAAAAAAGTAAAAAGTTTCTGACTTTCGTTAACCTTCTCTTGTAGTTCAGGTTATTTCTTTAATGCATTTATCTGCTTTAAAATTGTCTCCTTAGCCTCTCAAGGGAAACCAATATAATACACCATCACATTTCTCACAGGAGAAAAAAGAACACTTACTCTTAATAGGTGGCAATTTTGCCAGATGTTATTGACATAGTAAGTGCGAAATTTCAGTGATACTAAATGCAAAGTGCAGCAGATTAAAGAACAATGGAACAAAGTGCAAAATGAAGTTTAAAAAGCAGCAGTGTCAAAGTCAGAGAAAGTGTGAAAAAATTACATTTTAACAACACTATTAAGAACAAGTTTACTAATTACTGTAACTGGCACAAATTTTAAAGTACCTTCCTTAGACTCGGGAAAGTTTTTTAAAGTGTGATATTTTTTTCTTGTCAGCATTTCTTCTTTTCTTTATGCACTGTAGCAGAGACATAACATTACTGGTACTAAAACAATGACACTTGGAGCTCTTTATCTTTCACTTCTTAACTCTTTCTTACCAAGTAATATTGCTGCAAATCCTGCTATATGATCAGGGTAGTGAACTACAGAAAATGCTTTGATAACTAATACTGAACAGTTTAAAATAAAGACTGTGTGATTGATTCAGTCATGCTTTACACATTCACCCACTGACAATAATGGAATTTACACACTAAGAATGACTTCTCATTAAAAGTTTGGTAAAATCCTGTTTTGCTGTTACAAAAAAATCTATACAATGTGCACAGTTTCCTCATATTCAATTATCCACTAAAATGCAATAATAAAATATTACAGTTGAGATGCTCATCTATAAATCAGAGAAGCTCCACTGCTTTCAGTGGCATTACACCAAACTTAAAGAACACAATTTTCTAGATTTCATTTGTATTCTTCATATTGTATTGACAAATAGGACCCGTTTCTCAACTGGCAGCTATACATGGACCTCTGCTGAATCCATTGCAACTACTCTTTCTTTGGCCCTCAGCCCTGGTAACTGTAGCCAATACAGTCTTCAGTGAGACTACAACCAGCAGCAGCACAGCTAAGACCTAAGTGTATATCCATAAAAAATCAAACTGAATGCTTTCAGGCATATGAATGACCAGGTCTGCTTTGAAGTTCTAGAAATGAATACTTATTGTAGCAGTGCTTCAAGCAGTTCAGAAGTCCTTGCCCTGACTGGGGATGCAGCCATCCACACATCTATTGCAGAGAAGAGCAGTTCTAGTGAGGGAGACAATATCCTCACTCTAAACTGATCAGTTTTCTTCCTGCTTTTTGAAGACCTTAAAGTGCTTCAAATTTCAGGGACAATTCTTGGGCCAAAATCTAACCCTAATCCTATGAATGGAAAAAAAATTTCCTTTTCCAGGATAAATTATCAACATCACTTGTTTTCTTTATTTTCAGTACTTTCATTATTCAGTGGGTACATCCCCACATTGCAAATGGAAAAGTGACTTCAGTGTGAAGTACCCAAGATACTTTGATGCAGCTAATTCAGACAGAAACAGCAGTTGAACCTGCAGGCCATGGTACTAGCTGCCCAAGTAACAGCCCAGGGTCCTTGAACAACCCACACCACCACACATCAAAACTTAATTTCAGCATCTCATAAGCTACATATATAGCAAGCACAATTCCAAATACAGCTCTAGTGGGCAATTCCAATCTCCAATTATTGTCTGAGAAAGGATTTAATTTAAACTCCATTTGGGAATAAAAGTAGCAAAGCATCAAGCTTTACTAAAATACTACTACTTTCTTCTCTGTGACAAGGGAAAGTTGACTTTGCACAGGATGCAAGTAGCTTGCACTAATTATGATTCCATTAGTGGGAGTTCATCTAGCATATCAATGGCTACCCTTTTCATGGAAATCTGATATTATGCAGCTGAATACATCCGCACAGCTTTCTTGGGGCACTTTTCTTTAAAGTGCCTTTATCATAGTCATCTGTCACTACTTTTCCACCTCATGACTGCACTTGACTCAATCAAATAATTTGTGAACTAGAAATAAAATTGGTTCAACTTCAAAAATTGTGTCCTGTACAATTTGATGCAAGGCCTGAGGCTCTACCCACTTAAGGAAGAAAAGATGGTAGATGATTCATTTGCCAAAGGATCTAATTCTTTCTAATAAACAAAACTCAATGTATATGAAGTTATACCCTCCAAATCTTCATAAGAGCATAAAGAAAGCTACTGGGATTCTTTTTGGAGAGGTGGGAGAAGGAAGCAGAAGTGGCATTATTTCCCATAAATGTACTTTTTAAAGCCTCAGAAATCAAATATAGATCCTGAACGCTGATGTCCAGTTAATATCATGCAGTTTAATATTGAGAGCATCGAAAAATTGTCTATAGCAGATTTAAATGGAAACACGCTTTTCATCTTGTGTTGTGGGTGTAGTTCACTCCCTTCTACTGTGAGCTAAATGCAATTGATGGTGTTCACCCTTTTCACTGCCTTTAGCCAGAGCTCATCAGCAGTGACCGGTACAGATGATGAGCATTGGCTTCCCATCAGGTGTGATATTACTATCAGTTTGGTATGTCAAGTCTGCAGTAACCAGTAGCCATGGGTTTCACTGTATCAAACAGTATATATGTGATTACCCAGATGACTACAAAACCCTTACAGGGCCCTGGATGTCCTTCCTCCCTGACTCGTGGCCTTACCTGTTACTTCCAAATTTTAAAGGAGTTATTTGATGTTAAAATACTTATTCTTCTGGCCCTCCCTGCTATTTTTTTTATAACAGTTTCGTCACATCTGGGGGTCCAGGTCAGAATCATGCTCTGTAATCGCTATCTTCTGTGTGCAAATCCATAGATAGCCTAAGCCCTGTGCCCAGAAACCATTTGTGTTGGGATCCTGGAGGAAGGTACACAGTGTGCTGGGTGCAGAGAGGGCAGTCTGGCTCTCAAGACTTGAGCAAGAAGGCAGGAAAACTCTTTCAAGCAGTCAAAAGTTCAGTGTGACTCAAGGTGAGTCTCTTTGGCTCCTCAGCCCTCTTGATTTCCTTTCATCTTCAGGTGAGGAGAAAGACCATATTCTATGCTCTATGCTCAAGTGTTTTGAGATTTTACTAACAACAATCATGAAAACCTAAAAGTATAACTTTTTAATTATTTCTATAGTTTTAGCATGCTAGTTCTTGGTGTAGATCTATGGCCTCAGCTAGACTCTTTACCTAGACCCTCCATTATTTCCAGGATTTTAGAACTTTGATAAAATTATCTCTTTACTTCTTTTTCATTAAACAGTTACAAAAAAGATGCACCTCTAGAAGTCCTCCCAACCACAACTAGTGGAAAAATAGGAGACAGTTTTCACCATTTTCCCATTGTGGCTTTTTTAAAAATTTTGTTTCTGTAAGTTCAGGGTAAGTTTGCCAACCATGACTAATGTTGAACCATGATGTCAGGAAGGGGGTGGAGGGTCTTTATGTGACTTGATATTTTTGTCTTGACATGTTTGTGCTAAAAGAAAGTTCACTGTCTAGGATTTTATCACATTCAATTATTGCTATCAACTTGTGCATTTGAGATGTATTCCTAAAAACTACCATTAGAATAATTTGTTCTGCCTCCTTCTTCTAGACTGGCAATAATTGCCCACCCATCTCCCCGCTCCTTTATCTCCTTCTCACCTACTGAGTCTCTTCCAGTTCCCTAGGGGGGCCTCATCAGAGCTGCTCAAACCTTTGCTATATATATATATTTTACCTCCTACTGCAGTGTTAATGGAACTCTTTGATCTCTTGCTGAACTATAGTGGGCTTCTCTGAGATAATGTTTAATCTTTTGCTGGACTTACAAGTATTCTGTAAGTCAATAAAACTGCCTTTTAAAGTTACTACTCCGTAAACAGTCATCTCTCTATTAAGCATTCTGTATGAGGGACACTATACAATTTCTTTCTACTCTATATCCAGGTTATAGTCCATCTCCTCATTCTTCTGGAAGTGCTTTTCAAATGATTTTGGGGATAGCTGAGGTCACACATTTTGATTTTGACATGTATTCCTTTTTTTTGTGACTCTGCAGAGAAACTGTTGGAGTACCATGAAGATTCTCTTAGTTTTTGGCATTAGGCAAGTATTTTAGGCAACTTGTAATCCAATTCAAGCACAGTTAGAGAGATTAATAATCAGCAAATGTAGATGGGGGAGCCTTAACAGCAAATTTCAAAGGAAGAGAGATACCAGATCAGATATGGTAAACATCCTTCACTCAGTAATTCTGCTATTTCAATTGTATACAAATCTATGAAAATATGTTTCTGTTTTTAGTTCAGCATAGCTAAAAACATGCAATATCATTCATTCTCATGCAATTGCATCTCAAGGTGACAAACATCATCAATAAGAGTAGCTTTAGAGATTTCTATAGTTTGGTGCTGACCCAACAGAGCAGCTTTGCAGCTTTCCCAAATCTGGACCAAGGGGCTCAAATAATTGCCTAAGTCTACCTGAAATCTGACCACTGCTCCAGAGTCAATCTCAGTTGTTAAAAGTGCTGAGGGTGGTAAAATGCTCATAGCACGTATAAGCAGCTATCACTACCTGTCTTGTGAAAATTATATTAAGCTATCTATATTCTTTTGACAGTTTCAGTCTGGCAATTAGCATTCCCCACTGGAAGCAGACAAGACTTCCAGAGAAAGATTGAATGAAATTTTGGGAATAGACACATCCAAATTCCACAGTTTCTGCCCTTTTGAAGGATACATGTTACATTTTTCACCTGTCTCACTGATTACATTATAGCAGAGAAGTCAAGTAAATCACTGAAAATCTAAATAATCACAAAACCTGTTCTGATTTTTCTCACCTTTTATTTTACGTTCATTTCAAATTCAACAGTAAACTGTTCCCACCACCGGCTGAATGTGCTGCTTTCATACAGTGTGCTCTGCCCATGCCCCCATAAACCTCGAAGAGTAGAAAGAGAAGGAGCAATAACAGAAGGCTCAGCCTTGTATAGTCTGTTCAAATAATCAACCACACTTGTTTATTCACACGGGCTACACATCTAAACTCAGGATGACCTTGATACTTCTAGGCTACAACAAGGAGTCAGAACTATTTGAGCCTGCAGAGAACTCCAAAAGACACTGATTTAAGAAACCATTTTTAGACCTGTTTGGAAATTAATGTAAAGCTGCATTTCATCATACATGGATTAAAACATCACGTTTCTGCATTTTGCCAGCATGATATGAGGCGATTAAGATACACTAGTAAAAGAGTGTTGTTTTCATGATTATTAGGCTTGTATATCTTTTAAAGTCATTACAGCTTTTATACTTCCCAAGTAAAACCTTCCAATCTATCTTTTCCCCCTGAATTTGCATGAAATTGGCACTTTTTCCTAGAACTCCCCATGAAATTAGCACTTTTCTCAAAAGGTCACACAAAATTTTATAATACTGTTTCTGCTGCAGTGTTGTTTACTGCAACAAGTTGGTTTGAATACCTCTTTTTCAGTACGCTCATTGACAGATATTTCCAGTATGATGGGGAAGTGATAGGCTACAGTAATAGTTAAAATTTGACTTCAGTTATGTGCCTGATTTGACAGCTCCTTAGAAATCTTCCAACAGGTCATTTCTGCCTTAACTTCTCTGTGATGTCTTGGGGAGGTAAGAACAATTCTGAGACAAGAAAGAGAATAATCAGGAAGTTTTTCAAGGATGTATCAAAAATGTCACAACATTTTACTTGCAATTGACTTGTATGTAAAACTATGACTGAATTACTAGTGGGAGTATAAACTTTGATTAAAAAGATGGGTAAAAGTTACCTCTCTAAGCCCTCTTCATCCTTTCTTCAAAATATAATGCAAGACAAAGAGTCTGAGGAGAAAATAGGAAAATGAAATGTGCGTTACAATCAAAACTCCCTCTTTTTGCCATTTTTTATATCTTTATATGTAAACTTAAGCTCCTGCTCTCTTTCTTTTCCTTGTTCTCATTCTTCACAAGAGAGAGAGTAATAAATGTTCGTTCTACCTACAGTCTTCTCGGAAAGGTGTCATTCTTCAGTGACTGCACCAAAAATGCTAACAAAATAACTTGTCCTACCCTCTTCTACTTCTTCAACCAATTTCTCCGTAGGGAAATGACGACCTGACTAAAATAATGTGCCTAAAGCTGACCTGCAGAGGCTGTCCTCAAGGCTCTTTTGGTAAGCTCCTGCTCTTGATTCTCCGTCTTCCTGGTTCTTGAGTAAGAGATGTCACTGCAACCACAGGAGGTAGGGAAACCAAGACTTTTAGTGGCCATATAAGTTGATGCATTGCCAACAAGTTCTTCAAAACACTAACCCTCCCGGAGACAGGCAGGATGCACAATCACCTAAAAAAGGGGAAGAAAATTCCTCAAAATCAATACTGAAGTTTGACAGAATGGCTGGGATGAGCTGCAATCTACCTACACCCTCTCCAAAGCCACATAGCAAGTCACAGACTTAGAAATATTACCAGCAAGAAACAGAGAGAACTTCCAACCCTCAGAGAAAATAAAATATATCTCTACTTTGCTTGTCCCAGAAGCTCAGGAGAGAAAAGATGAAATCATTAGGTTCCAGAAAAGTCATGAAATTACAGAATCCATTTGTTTTACAGGAACCATTCCAATTTAAATAATATAACAGCAGTAGGATCACAGAATAGTGGGATTGCATACTTAAGAATTCCTAGTCATATTTTTAGAAAAAGGATCCTTAGAAAAAGCCCTCAATACAAAAAAAAAAAAAAGATCTTACATAGTAGGAATGAAAGGAATATAAAGGGGACAAGATACGTGACATCATTGCTTTCCAAAAGAAAGAGTTAAATATGTTTAGATTCCTGGAATGAGCTTTTCTGAAATTTCAAATATTTTAAAATGTAATCTTAACTCCTAATTTTTCATTTTTTTATGGATCTTTCGATGCTTACAAAATGGTCTCCAATTATAAAAACTGTTGCGTACTCCTAATGTTCATTCCAGCTAAAAAAAGTTTTTAGTTAAGTATTTGCATAGTGCATTAGAACATTATAATAGACAAGTCACTCTGGACTGGTTAACTTCTGTGAATTCCTTCGTTAGTAATGGCATGTTCTCTCAATGACTGGGGGGAAAAAAAATCAAATAAACTTCAATATTTACCTTCCTGAATGATTTTCTGGTCTCCTCTGAAAATTTTCAAAGTACTTTTTCCTCCAAATCATGAGATGAAAATACTGTCAGATCAAATTTCTTCTGACTGACATTTTTGTCAAGACAAATCTTTCTCTAACTAGATTTTTTTCAGAGTCTGTCCTGCAATGCTGCTATCCATCGAAACAGGCTGCTATTAGGAGAATGCTGAAGCCTTCAAAAGCAAAGATTAATGGAATGAAAAAGACAAAGCCTTATAGGTGTGAAAGGAAACTCAGGCCAAGACAGTATAACCAGCATAGTTGGAAGGTGTAATTTTTAAACTTGTGTTTTATGTTCTGGCTTTTAAAATGAAAGAGGGCAGCAGATATGGGAAAGAAATATATGGAAAGGGATGATAGAAGGAAAAATAGAAAGACAGGAAAAAAGTAGAAAACTGAAGAGGAAGGGGTTGTATTTAAGGGTAATTGAGAAAAAAAAAAGCACAGTGCAATGAGCAATAGACTAGAGACAGGGTTAGTACAGAAAGGTAATAGAATTTGTTAAACAAATTGACATAGTTAGAAAAGAACAGATGAGCTTTCAGGCATGCAAGCCCTTCTTCAGATCTGAAACAGCAGGGAGTACAATGAAACTTTTCAGGTACTGGATCTCTTATTACCCACCCACAGACAATGTCAGAATCCTGACTGGCAGAGGAGGCATAGATTAATGATAGGTGACACCATCTGAATTATTCAAAATACTGACACCCAGAAAGTATTAAGATGCCTCCAAGTTAAGATATGCTACTAAACCTCTTGGGCAAGGACTCAGTTGGACTTGGAGAAGGTAAATCTGGGGGTCTGTTCTCATTCCATTGTTAACTACTCACTCCATTGTTAACTACTCACTCCTCACCTTCCCTTTGACCTTTTTTGGGAGACAGGACCAATTCCAGGGTTCTGCTGAGGCACTAATGATGCAGCACAACCTGCCCTTAGACCTACAGCTGACCTCACAAGCAGGGCAGCACCGATCTGTTCTTTCATTTTGGTGGGAGGGAGAGAAGTGCTCTCAGCTGGATGGTGGAAAGCAGCTCCAGCTCCCACACCTACCAAACATGCAGCTCACACTGCCCAATTCTGGAAAGAATATCTGAACAGAGGCATAGCAAGTCCAAGAAATGCAATAGGCGGCCGATCTGGTCCATGAAGGACAGAGCAGAAGATTGCATAGAAAAGCACAGCACAAGATTTAGCACGCCACAATGTTCTCAGCTTCAGTTCAGTATTATTGTTTAGCCATTGCCCCTCTTTAGAATCATGGTATTACCACAGAGTTCAGGTATTACTATTGTTTCCCACAGATGATCAAATGTTGTGCCCAGTAGGGGCATGTGTGTATGAATGTATTTGAATAGGGGTTGATCATGAAGGATGCTGACCACCTGAAGCACACCTGCGTTCATTAAAAGTTTGGGGTTTTCAGCGACAGCCAGGGTCAGGGCTTGACACAATATCTTTTACTGAATTTACTGTAATAAGGACAATATCAACCACCAAAAAACAGAACCAGTAAGTACTGTCAAGATGATCCTTCCATTTCACTTTAAACGACAACAGTAACAGCAATGTTTTAGAATGACAGACTGTTCCTCAACTACTATTACTTATTGCAGCAGCTCCTGGAGGACTAGCAGGTCGAGGCCCTCTTGTACTTGGTGTTGTTCATGATATACAGTAAATAATAGCCCCTGTCCCCAAAGCTCCAAAACTAGTAAGCTGACACATAACCTTAAATGTTTAATACACTTTCCATACCAATGTAAATACCTCACTCACATCAAGACGTTACAAGACACAAACAAATRTTTTATAGTATATTAATCTGAACAGATTAATTAATATTTCTTGGAGTTTTCTTTCCACGTTCAAAAGAACTGGACATTGAGGGGCTGAGAGAAGCATCTGCCATATATGCTTCTATTTCTAATGCAAAAGTTTATACCAAACAGCAAACATACTAATGGTGAAGTGAACAAACCTACTGACACATACAGGATATAATTCTGTACTTACATATACCTATCCAGAAATGTATGTTGACTTCTAGAGACTTTTAGAGAAAGGAAGACTTTTCTTCTGGACAACAGAAATGCTATGCCTGAAAGAGCCATTCCTAGAGAATTCTGTGGGAGCAAGGATGGTGCATCTGGGACAATAGCTATTTCTGTCACCTAGGTAAGTCCATTCTCTTTCAGAAAAAAAATGGGCCAATTTCTCTGAGTCACACAGCTGCAAACCCATTAGCACTGTCACATTTTAGAAATACTATTGTGAGTGCCCTCTCATGCTGACATCATTCACTGTGTATAATAAAACCACAACCTCTTCTCTTGGTTGGGCCCACAGCTTTGATAGGTTCTTTGGTTTCTTTCTTCTCATTTTTTTCCCCTATAAACAGGCTGTATCCAAATTCTGCCATTTCTCCTTGAATTGTGTCTTCAGTAGTCAGATGTTTCTTTCTGACCGTATCTCTAAAACACTTGTTCAGGCCCTTATCTTCTGCTTTTGCCCTAATTACCTCCATCACTACAGCTCTTCCTTTCTAGCCTCCCACATATTCATATTACCTTCTTCTCTGTACAATCCTCTACAACTAAGGAACATCTGCCTCGCCTTTCAGTCTGACCTGATGTATCTTTCCCACACCTTGAATCCATCAATCCCCTGATTATGACATTTAAGCTCCTTCCCCCCATTTCAGAGCTTTGCTCTGCTTATTTATTCAAGTTGGCCCTTATTGCACCTCCTCCCCACAACCCTGGCAGCAATTCCAGCTTTGACAGCTGACTCCCTATTTCTCTGTCAAACTAATAACGGTCTCTTCCTTGCTACCCTTTTTTAGCCAAATAGCAAGGCCACTGCCCTATTTTTCTTTTAAATTCCTTGTCAGTACATTCTTCTGATGAAATGCCTACATGAAAAAGTGCAGCAAAGGCTGTAAGAACGCTGGGGTAGGAATGGAGATTGTGAGACTACTTTTGCCTAAAGCATTCAGAGCAAAAACTGCAAGTGCTTCCCCTCCTGCCTGTCCACTCAGGCTTTGCACAGCAAGGTCTCTGCTTGACCACTGCCCCATTCTGACCAAGCTCGTCACCTGCTGCTTTACAAAATCTATCAGCTAGGACAAATGCCACCTTGGTCTCCATCTCCACATTGCCCATTAACTTTGAAGATGAATGGGTTTTAACCGAGGGCAGAATTTGGCCTGTTTCCTTAACTAAATATGSTCCTGTCAGAATGCTTTTACATTAGCTGGGGACAAAAAGAAAAGGAGAAGAATAATTAAATTATGGAGAAAGGGTTTAAATCAGGAAAACTCATTAAAAAGACATCATTAAATATATGGGAATTTAAGCAGCTTTTAACAAAGAATGCAGCTGGAAAGAAAGCCTAACTGTATTTTAAAATCTGACAATTATGTTCTGCTTTATAAATTCTAATCTTTAAAAGACAACACTACTGTACATTGAGGAAGGCTAGGGAGAATTCTTCATGCAAAGTCAATGACAATCCTAAAATTCAAGGACAGATAAGAGGTATGGTTCAGTCTTATGTTTATAAAGTGCTATCCATCCACACTTGCATAATATATTTTTGCAGAATCTTAAATCACCTAATAGTGTGATAAAATGCATGTTGGCCCAAGTGCCAGCATCAGAATGTTGCAATAAATTAAGTTCTGCTACAGAAGCATAGCTCTGCTTATTTATCTATGCACAAATACGCATTTGCACGCATACAGCAAACATGTGACCAAAATTACAAAACAACAGCCCTGATTTTACATGTCTGTAAGATGACAAAACTTCCAGCAATGTAAATGCAAAATGAACTGCATCGTGCAAAACCTGAGTCCCGCATAACTGCATGCTACATCCTGCAAGATTCATACCGAGTTTAATTAGAACAGGAACTTAAGCGCTAAGTGAATATCACATAAAATATAGATTAATATCTAGAAACAGAAATTGACTGCTGCCAGCTTTACCTAAATATTGGCATGACAAAATTAAAATTATATGGACATAACATTATATATACCTCATCAGACTTTCTAACCACTCACATTCTGTTAGAGTGGTCACCATTAAAAGCTTTACAGCTTAATTTTTCCAAATAGCTAGCATTACTCTGGTTTTTATGGTATTTTCTATGGTTAGTGTATAGAATATCTAAAGAATATTAAGATGAAGTTACTGTTATTTATAAGAATTTTAATGGAAGTTGCTGTATTCTGTCTGTTGTTAAATTTAAAGTGGAATAATTTCTCCTGTTTTCTCTGTTTTAAGCAGACTGCTCCAAGAGTTTCCATGTATCTATCTCCAGTAGCTGTAAAGAGTCTATTACTCTGGGAACTGAGTATCACCTCAGTGTACTCTATATGTAATGACAATGTATGCTTTTATAACAAAAATAGCTGGCTAAGGCCAGCACTTTTTCCTCATTTACTTTATATTGATATATGACAATCCTGATAAGAAAGAGATAGACCTGCCATATTTATAATTAATCATTTTATAATCAAATACTGTATATTAACCTGGTCTCTGGCCAATCCAGCACCTGGCTGCCAAGTTCATAATTACACTGTTCTACAGTGAAGGGTATGAAATAAATTACTTTCATGCCATTTTTGGTCTTACTCTGAAGTACATTTATTAGCTGGCTAGTGTCGGCAACAATTAAAGTTTGTTAATTCAGGTCTTGATTTTCCCTATTTAAATTCTTTTTGATGTCTCTTTGCTCCATATTCTCGAGTCCAATCCATTTTTTATACTTATTTTACATCTTCTTTCTTTGCTTAGTGATTTTGTACTTTACAGGCCTGTTCCAACTTGTTCTCTAGTGAGAACTTCAAAATATATATTTTTACCCAAACTCCAACAAGTCCAAAGCTAAAATCATGAACATGCTTAATATAAAATTACATTTGGATTGCTGACTTTTATGGCACATCCAGCTGTAATGATACATTACTTATCAATCCCTCATTTTTAATGTCAGACATGTTATGTTAAGCTAGCTTGTTCAAGTAATGGATTTACTGATTAGTTCCTGTTTTGGTCTATAATTGTTCAATGATTTCCTCAATCTTAGCTTAACCAAAAAGCTTATATATAATTCTTTGCAATATGCTTGACAGAAATACAGAAGCATTCATGAGAGAATCACAGTTTAAGTTAATCAATAAAGGTTTTATCAAGAGTTTTTATTTATAGCTAATGCAAATGTTAAAAAAAATGTTACAGCCATTAATTATTAGCAGTTTTTTTAAAGCACAAAGTAAGAGTTGAATAAATGTACTTTAAGACACTTAAAGCCCAGGCATTCTTTTTAAAATGACTAGCTAAAGAGCCCCTTGGGCTGTCTTTTTACTGCTTTTCAAAGCTCTAATAGCACTTTTTCACCAAAGACACACCCCTTGAATCCTCCGAGAGATACAATAGCATAATTGTTCTTTTAGGTTTTAAGGCCTTGACATATCTGTCACTGAAAGAACAGTGAATAATAATACCAGAACTATTTTATGCAAATTCCACTTAGAGGTTTCAAGATTTTTGTGAGACTGATCTTGCCTCCTTGTTGACAGTTTTATTGTCACATTAGCTTTACATGAGAAAGTGGTAAAGTTTTCTTCTTTGTTAAATAATACCCCATTTTAAAATCTTTTAGATAAAGTTAAAAACAAATACAAAAACAATGAGATGGAAACATCAATTTGGAAAGGTATCAAAGGAGAAAACAGTAGTCACTCGTAAGAATTTTTCTCACTGGCTTTCATTTTTCAAATTATAAGTTGCACTCATTATAATGTGTAATATGTACAAAATGAATATTTACTTGCATATATGTGTATATTTACACACACATATAGGGTTATGAATAAAACATACCAGGATGTGTATTCTTAGGCTAGTCAATGATGAATGGCTCATATCTCAAGGTCACAAAGCTACCAAATATTTTCTGTGTCTATCTATGTTCATAGGCRGCTGACTGTATACAAACAATATACATGCTAATATGTTGCAACTACTAGGTTCAGTTGGCAGAGAGGGGATGAGAGAAATATATGCATACATCATAGAAGATGCTTTTAGGTCAGTTTTGCAAAATTTCCTGAGATGCAGAGGTCTGAAGAAGATGCCATCTAAGATACAGTCACAAATACATCCAAGATACATTCACAAATACACATAAATACAGTATTTGTGAATGTCTCTTAGATGGAGCCTGGAGCCTGTCTACTCCAATGTCAAACAATATAGAGCATAGGTCTCTACAGAATTTACAAATAAATGGTTCTGCAAAAAGGATTTTTTCTTTCTTCCACACTGAAAACAATTCTACATTTTGCCCTACTATCCTGTTCATTAAAGAAGGCAAAGAAATAGCTTTACTCTGAGTCTTTTGACTTACATTTAAAAGTATCCTCAGAATTCCTGAGACCACGGCTCTAGAGCCAGTCCGGTCCAGACCCAATTCTTGTGACTCAGGTCTCTCTCCTTAAAGTGCACTAGGACAAGAAGAAGAGCAAGAATGACTACAGAAAACACATGTTTAAAGAACAAGAGATGCGCTAGGGGTCACACCCCTCTTTTTTCAGAATGCCTGTAGGATAGAACAAGGGGAGCCCATTTTCCTTTCAGTATAGTGTTATCTCTATATATTTGCATATAAAGTTGAAAGTTCAGCCAGCTCCCAGGTCAAAATCTTTTACAGCAAAAAAAAATCTAGAGCAGAAAAATTTTATAGACTGAAAGAATAGGGCTCCCTGTTAGCCCAGCTTCTATGGAAAGCAACTCCAGAATGAAATCCCAACTCCCTGCAGTGCAGGGAAAGGGAGAATATCCCAGTACAATCCCAGTATTTAACTCTGGGATTTTTCACTACAATCTAACCCCAGAGGCCACAGATAATCCTTCCTTGGAATGGGAGAGGAGAATATTGGAATTGTTACTATATGCCTCTATATCCTGCTCATGAGCAGGGAGGTGTCCAAGCATACAGAGCTCCTCCACATACAGACAGTGGGAAGAGAGGATTCACAGAATCCAAGAGATTTACTCTGTGCAAGTGTTTTTGCAATGAATTTTCCCCTGTTCAAATGTACTCTTCTAAATTTATATCATGCCTCTAATTAGACTCTTTTCAAAGCATTGTCTCAACTTACAGACACCCGTTTGATTGTGCAGGGGTGCAGAACTACCCAGTACTGGTGGAAAGGTAGCTCTGCTCAAGGGCATACTACAAATCTGTATGATTATGAAAATAATCCTGGGATATTTAATATTCATGAGGGGCAAACATGACCTCCAATTTTAAGCTCTTACCTGAAAGTACTATTACAGAGTAAACTGCACAGAACTGTAGTATAATAAAAAGTTATTTTGCATAAAGTTGTGCGAAAACTTCTACATTTAATGTAAAATGGATTCATACTATTTTTATACTGAATCCAGCTGCATAAGTTCTTAGTACTGAAAGTCATGAAGCAGCAGGTTCAAACGTACTTAGTTTTCCCTTGACTTAAACTCATTATATAGACACACATCAGATTCAAATTTACGAGGTTATATGTCATTTGCAAAAATGTGGAGATTCACAGGACTCTTCGCTCTCAGTACTGATTCAATAAATACCTCTGATCTGCAAAGATCCACGTTTCCATTTGTAAAGCAAAGGACTGCTATTGACCAGACTGTGTATCACTTAGTCCTGGTGGTGAACAGCACCTCAACCAAGCACCTGCAGTATAGCCAAGAGAATTACTTGTAAGAGTAACTGATCAGCACTGTGTGAGGARTTCAACACAGTGCTCAGTGAACCCAAAAGATAAAATGATAATGAGACAGCTCCCATTAAGTGGCAGAATTACAGCAAAAAAAGACAATGTGCTACATAGATTGGACAAATGCAAAGATGGTTTGAGATTTTTTTTTCTCCCCTCACTAAATTGTTCTTTAAGCAGTTCATATAATTCAGATGACAGGTACTCAGCCAGAACCCCACTGGCTCAAGGTGGCCCAGTCTGGACTGTTGGATCCTCCATGGCAGATGATAGTCTTTTTGATAGGGACTGTGGGGAAAAAAAAGCCCTTTGAGCAGAAATATGTCCAAAACTAATTTAGGAGGTGGTTTTCCAAGGCATGCAACCATCACAACACAACGTATTTGTTGATATGTATGCACCTATGTACATTTGCTCATTACATTGTATATGTAACCAAAAATTATAGGTTACAAGCATTCAACCTCCTTGAGTTGGCATTTCTTTCCAAGGTCAGTGGGTGAGCATCAGGTGGATGCCAAAAGGTTGGAGAGGAGGTATGAAGCTACTGGGTCTGCTGCTAGGTAGAGCAGAACATCTTTTTTATAGTGAGAAGAAGAGGCAGGGAGAAGGAGATGTTTTTTCTGGATGTGGTGGTACCAGAGGGCAGAATAGAAGGTGCCTGGACTTTCAGGTTGTCAGTTTTTGTCTGACGCTAGAAGCGACTGAGGGAGTTAAATGAAGTGGGAGGAAACCTGGGGATAGGACCCAGTTTCAAGTCTTATAATGCCATCCTTCCCATTCTCCCTTTGATCATAGGGACACTTCACCCATTGCAGCCAGTCTATTGATGTGGGAAAGATTAAAATGGTTTCTGAGTGTCTTCCATGTGAGCCATGGCAATCCTGAAATAAGGAATATCCCCTTTAGGCATCACAAGGGGACAGATGGAGCAAAGCCCTCAGTGGGATCTGACCAGCAGAAAAAATACTGGTGGTGTATTTCATGGCTTCTTTGAATACAGCAAGTGCCCCAAAAATGGGGGGTGTGGGAGGCACAGCAAGGACCCACTGATCCCTTAGGTCAGGGAGCCTGGAGCTAAGGGGCCCATCCCACCGCCCCAGCCAGGAGCAGGGCAGCTGGTGGGGCACCAGTGGCAGCCCCAGTCCCCAGCTTTGGGCACCTCCCTGGGGGCAGACTGAGGCTGGGTTGGGATGTGGGCCCACAAGTGGCTTGGTGGGACCCATGGCCAGGACAGGACGTGGCTGTGGGGAACTGGAGACCGGCCCTGCTGCGGCATAGCTGGGGCAGGGTCTGTTGGCCCCAGGGGACTGAAATGGGGCCCTGGGCTGTGGGCAGGGTGGGGGAGTCCTGGGGGAAGCTGGGTGGGGACGTTCAGGCCCATCAGTGCCCTGATGGGGGGAAGTGTTCTGAGTCACCTGTTTGGAGATTTCAAGTGGAAACAACCATTGCTGAGTGAAGCACACGGACTGCATCTTAAAACGCAGCAGGGATGCAGAGGAGAATGCAGCAGATGACTTTTGTTCCGAGTGGTACATCTGCATGATCCATAAAGGAGTTCTATTAAATTACTACAAATTCTACATTCAGACAAGCAGTAATATCAAAACCCATACTTCAGGGCTTCGGTTGGTCAGGAAAGATTTATTTCTTCTAAATGCACAAGTACTCAGCAGCAGGAGAGAACTGCCTTGTTCTGAATCAGCACAGACTGGCTATGACAGGAGACAAGCACACTAGATAATATATATCTAAGGTGAATTTTCATTTACAGATGTCTGATTGATATAGCTTTCTTGAATAACTCAAACTGGTAGGGATACCAGGAATTTTCTGCCTTTCCCTGCAGCCTGGAGTGGGTTTAATTTCCTGACATTTCCCATGATCATCTAATTTCTTCCAGTTCTTTTGCTTTCCAGGGGCTCAGGTACTGGGGCACGGTGACCCTTCCAGTTCTGTGCCTGTTGACCACAACATTAGGGCCTAGGGGCTGAGGTGCTTGACTTTAAAGTGAATTTCTGGGATACTCAGGATCAATCCAAATAGTAATGACCTAACACTGTATGAAGCTCCATTGAAACCAGGTCTTATTCTGAGCACTTTGGCTCTTTGAGCTGAATTTTAACATAGATCTAATATCTAGTGAATTAATATCTAATTTATATCTAATTAATTCAAAAAAATCATTTAAATTATAATTAATTTCAAATTGTTAGCTGATCTAATATCAATTGTTGTCAGGCATCACAAGTACATTATGGTATAAATATAATAAATAAGTTCATCTGGTTCATCTGTTCCCTGAACTAAAAATGGTATCCTAGAGATACAGACGGTTCAGGAATTTGTTCATGGTGAGGCTGTAATGCAACTTAAAAAATTACAAATAAAAAAGAGAATATGTGACTTTAGTATAATTTGATAAATCAAAAAAAGTTTTGCTTTTTTTTTTAGTCAGCATGACGCATGAATGAGAAAGAGTATCTTTAAATACAAGCAAAGATTTTTTTTTCTGCTTTACCTGTTAGTCTATTTATCTCTTCATTTTGTGGGTCCTATCCTTAATTCCCTGTACATTCTCAAATATCAGCTCTAAACTGAGATCATTTCATCTTTATATCTCCATGTATGCAGCTGAAACTTGTCTGCCTGCACAAGCTTATTTTCCTGCTGATTTAGTATGTACAATTAGATGTCTACATCCAAAACACACCTTTCTACAAATCCAGCCCACTGAATAAAACTCATTATCTTAAGACATTTCTATGGACAAAGGTTATGCTTTTCTGAGCTATATTAATCTCTTTGTCTAAACATCACTAGCTTAATTGGTTTAGATCAGAGCTATACTGTTTTGAGTAAAAGGGTGTGATTAATGTGAACTAAATACGACTGGATCAGCTCAGCATCACTCTACAGTATACACAAACTTATTATCATTAGAACTGTGAGAGTGCTTGGGAAAACCCAGCCTTGGTAAGCAAATTCCTTGCAAAAACCAGCAGAGAAGGTGAGCAGATGAAAGGTATCTTAACTGTGCTGAGGACTTTCTGTCAAAGGAGGTGTATTGTGAGCCAAGATAGTTTTCACCAGGAGGGAAAGCTATGACACGAAGGGTTACATTTCACATTTGGCCAGGAGGCGTGAAATAAATAAATAAATAAGAAGGATATCTAAGAGCTGCAGGAGCAGTTCTTTCACTGCCAGGCACACTGAATTGCTGCTATGAAACTAAGGAAGGAGGGATGGACAGAGGCTGGGGGAGCTGAGAAGAGTGAGGGGGGGAGTAGTCCTGCCCTGCAGAAGTGTTTCCTTGCATCTGTCAATTGCCTCAAAGGGCAGAAGMCACTCTCTCAGCTAACAAAGAGGCAGAAAAGGGCTCTGCCCTGCCTTTACAGTGTTTAAGTCCATCTCAGGACTTTACAGCCTGATACAATGTTCAATTGCCGAAGATGGCAATAGGAATAGCCATTGTGACAAATGAGGAACCAAAGAAAAGGAGAGATGAACAATCTCATAAGAGACAGAAAATGGCACAGAGATACTACAGAAGAATGGAAGCTCAGGACAATAAATAGAAAATAAAACCAGTAACAGAAGACCCCATGAAAGTACAAAGGGAATGGAAAAAAACACTGAACAGAGAATGTGACTCATAGGCACAACACAGCACTGTGCAGATTAGATTCACGACTGCTCCAAGTGAGAAAGCAGGGGCACCTCAATGTGCCTGGAGGTGAGCTCACTCCCACAAGCCTTCCAAGCATGGTGCTCTCAGCCCCCTCCCTTTCAATAATTAGAGAGGAAATGTCATAAACATTAATCTCCATTCCACATGAGAGGCACATAGGGAACTAAGCCTTACCCAAATACTCCTTCCTGTTCTTCAACCCTCCCTTGAAGTGGTGTTCCTGGAAGGCACTAAAGAGTTTCACACATCACCTCTAAAAAAGACCATGAAGTTTCATTCTCTAACTCCTGATACTCCAACTCCCATAGCAATCCCATCACATTTTCTTTATTTTAGCTTGTTGTTGGAAAAGCAAAACTCATCTTTATCATGGCTATAGCAAACAGAAAGAAAACAATTAAGTCTCTGCATTTATAGCACTGGATTTTTGCWGCCAGCCAACAGCATCCCTTCATGGCTGAGCTCTAAGATCTCAGGCATCTCATGCATTCCCCTGTTTCCCTTACCAGCCTATCTCTGTCCAAAGAAATCTAAGCCTCTCTCTCTCACATCTCTTTGCAGACGTAAATTAGTCAGCTCAAGCTTGACATGGAGAAGAAAGAGCTTCTTCTCCCATTCTTCCCAATCACTGTGGACAATATCCACAGCCTGTCTGCCACTCAGGCCCATAAAGTCAGAAACCTCTTCAGCTCAGGGCCCTCTGTCTATGCCCTCACAGCAAAACTCCAAGTCTGGCAGAGATTCTTTCTGCATCCCATTCTTCAAAGCAACATATCCAGACTCCCACCTCTCATCTTGATTGCTGCAACATCCTTTTCTCAAATCTTGACAAATACACTCATGCACTGTTCATATCCATTCACAATTCTGCTGCAAAGATCATTTTCACAAAGATCATTTTCTCAGGCTGTTGCTTTGATCATGTCATTGCTCTTTCTGTATCCCCTTGTCTGGCTCCATGTTATGTTATTACATCAAACATAAGCATCTCCAGCCTTCCATGGACCAGCAGAGTCTATCCTCAGTCTATGTGTCATTTCTCAATCAATAGCTCCCACCTCTGTCCAATTCATGATGTTAGCTTCCTTCTCCAGTTTATCAGGTATCCTAGCATGAACCAGTTGCCTGTGAGTATTCTCAGAGAGTTTTCAGTGCAAAAATCCCTCCTAAAACCTCTTTTTTTGCTTGATATCTACAAAAGCCAATTACTTTACTGCTGTACTAGTCCTGATTCTCTTCTGCTCCAGGTTCCTCTTGGGATAGGATGAGGATATTTTGTCAGGGAACAGGTTACATCTCCCAGATTATCCTCAGCTACTTGTGCTGGTTTTGGCTGGGATAGGGTTAACTTTATTCATGGTAGCTAGTATGGGGCTATGTTTTGGATTTGTGCTGAAAACAGTGTTGATAATGCAGAGATGTTTTAGTTACTGCTGAGCAGTGCTTACACAGAGTCAAGGCCTTTTCTGCTTCTCGCCCCACCCCACCAGTGAGTAGGCTGGGGGTGCACAAGAAGCTGGGAGGGGACACAGCCRGGACAGCTGCTTTTCCTTTACCTATTAAACTGTCTTTATCTCAACCCACAAGTTTTCTCACTTTTACTCTTCCGATTCTCTCCTCCATCCCACCGGCGGGGAGTAAGCAAGCCGCCGTGTGGTGCTTAGTTGCCGCCTGGGGTTAAACATGGGGGTTAAACATGGGGTTAAACATGGGGTTAAACATGACTCTAACAATTGATTTTGAGACAGGCTCCTTCAGGGATGCATTTACTTACAACAGCTAGCAGTAGACACTTTCAAGGCAAATATCAGTCAAGAGTCAGTAGAACAAAGATTCACTTATCTTGCCCTTTCCTCAGAGTCCCAAACCATGAAGGCCATCTTCTAGAARGTAGAGTTGAGCACATGACTCAAGATGTGCCTCAACTTTCCATTATTAGTTAAGTATGAGCTTCACCTGAGCTTGGCAAGACTCTCTGCTGGTCAGTTTGGACAGTTTGGTGCTTTATATTTCTTTCACAAGCACAGAGTAACAAGAGAGAAGGGAAGGACTTTGTCCTTGCTGCCTTTTGTCTGCTTCTTCCAACAAACATTACATACATTCCATTCCAACTCCTGCTGTTATTTTCCCTTCTCATCCTTAAGCTTTTGCCATTTTTGCAAGACTTCCAGACAGTACCTCTTCTTCTAAATTCCATGTGAGTCTCCTACATGCACTTCCAGTTATGGTCAGAGCTCAATCTAACCTTCCATTAATTTTCTTTAGCCCCATCCTAACATACTGACAATATGCTTATTGCTGTTTCCTTACCTTCTTATTTAGATATTCTCTTCCAACACACTTTCCACTGATTCTGTTCAATTCCTGGGGTTTACCACCAGCTACAATTCTAGTCTCCATTTCACCAGTGCAACGTAATACAGAGTAAAGCTTTTGCTGGGTAGTTCAGGACTTTTATCAGCTGAAACAATAACAAAATACAGCTTTTAATGTCTAATATGTCTTGAAATGCAAATAAAATTAATTTGGTGGACAATATTTCATTGTACGAGTCAATTGTCTTAAAGTGGGTCAGTGGTCAAAAATGAAAGCTCCTACTGATTTGGATACTGGGAAAAGTGTTAACATTTAAAATTCCACAGTGTCTAATGTTCTGTGCCTATTACTTGCTCTGTGTTGGTCTCTTCATTGCTTGAAGGCCAAAATTCAACTTCAAGAAAAGTAATTTAAGAAAATAATCACACAGATGTATAGAAAAGTACATAAAAGCATCCTTGACACAAAAAATGTAAATCACAACACTTATAACTTATTTTCTTTTCTTTCTCCTCCCCTTCTTTTTCTAAGGCATAAAAAGAATTTAAAAAAAAAAAAAAGTAAAACAAAAAAAAAAAAAAAGGAAACCTGGCATAGTTATCATTCATGTTGATGTCAACAGCCCCACATAGACAGGTAACAGGAAAATACCACCCCAGGGATCCTATTCATGGTGCACAGCAGGGCCCTGTCTGTAATTACTGTGGCCTAGTTCTTTCTCAGGGAAAAAAGTCCAGCACCAGATCCTTTTTTTTTCTTAATAGGTGAAGTTGAACCTAAAGCACTGTAATTTTAATCAAATCTTTCCCATCTGCGTGTAGTGTCTCTGAGAAGTTGAAGATTTAAGTGTATGTTGTAGGGTTTGCTGAATAGTCCCAGCGGGGGGAGAAAGGGCAGAGAGATGGTAATTATGTTACACTTAAAGGTATTTCTGTTGCCAAGGAAGGGGTTTTTTTTGTTGGGTTTTTTTTTTCCCTTTCTCTCCCTGTCTCTTTTCCCCCTTCCCCTAGTGAGGGTTAAGATGATGTCATGGATGGAAAGGAAATACTGCAATGGAATAGAAGGCAAAGCCAGAGTGAGAGGGGGGAACGATAAAGCAGCAGTTTATAATATGTCCATGAATTGTTTTAAAAATAAAAGTTTTCAAGAAGGATGATGAAGTAGTTTGAGGTGGTATTTTCTGTGTTGCTTCTTTCCCCCAGTGAAGTCTCACACTCAGAAACCCTAAGAGCTTAGAGTGAATATGTTACCTTTAACATTTTTGATTTCTAATCTCTCATCCCTCTTTATGAGGACATTACATAGTTTGCATTACAAGTCTGCTGTTTGTGCCATTTGAGTCGAATCATACAATTTTGCAATTATGGCAAAATTTAAACAGGAGAAGGATCAGACTCCTGTATCAGATGTTTCAGTCTAGCAAGTACTTGGCCATAAAAGAATATTAAGGAAATATGTCCTTTAGCACTTTTCAGGAATGAACAGAAGTCAAGGAACTCACAGCTAATACAAAAAGCTTATCCAGAGAAGGGCTCATTCAGCTGTTATAGTTTTAAAACAACAACATGCTTAAAATCAAGCTGGTATGTGCTTGCATTCTTAAAACAAGCACTATCAAAATATCATGTTGTTTCTTTAAGTTATGGTTTTGTTTTGATGTGTTGCCACTCTGGTTTCTAGACAATACCAGCATAACAAGGGTGATGCTTAGTGTTCAGCTCTTGCTTATAATCGAACTGTTTCTTCCCACTGGTTAAGTTATGCATATATTTGGGCAGCCAGACTGCAGCCTTTAGAGCCAGTCAAACGCCAGCTCCCATTCCCATGACATGTCCTGTGAGCAAGAGGGTAGCTGTGTTCATGTAGAGGTTAGTAATAATGCAAATAGCTGGATATCTCAAATGTGCAGTCTAGATAACAGAAACTGTGGTTGTGGCATCTGCTTTAACATACTCACTCCCAAAGAAAGTATGATAAGATTCTGTATTTACTGAAAGTGGACAGCTAATTAATCATAGAATTATAGAAGTGTTTCAGCAAAGATCATCCCCAAGTTATTGACTGATCAAGTCCAATACTACAGATCCACTCTTGGGATTTTATGTCCTATGTCTTTCAGAGGGTGCAGCGTGAAATACCAGTACCAGCTTGCGTCCACAGCCTTTGAGTTTCCTTATGTACCAGTCTGGGCATACTTTCATTAATATTAGATCGAAGTAAATTGTTAGACAGAAATAGCAACATGAACAAGCTATACATCCTGAAGCAATTGTTTCTTCCAGACTACAATTTTCCAGGATATGCAGGAAGATGTCCTCTTGGAGTCTATCTTGCTGAGGTGTCACTGAATTGTGATAAGACATCAAAGTTCAAAAGCACAGACAATCCAAATATGTGGTCAATACTTCTCAACATCAGAAGGGATGGGAGGAATAAAAGAATTTTTTTTTTTTTTTTTTTAAATCATAAAACTACAAAGTATAGGAACATTTGAAGACCTTTCTAACAAAAAGCCGAAGTCTTCCTTTCACTGAAGTTATATTCATCAGGCCTCATTATATTCTCACAAAATCAAGTATCATTTACAACTTAGTTAGTAGAAAAAAATAAGGAGAGAAGGAACATGAAGAAATAGCTTTGCTTTTTCAGTGAAAGTTTCAGGTCATTTAAACAGTTTCCTGTTCTGACTCACAATTACCTTGAGGTAAATTTCACTCCACACCAACCTCTCTGTTCTTTGTATACGTATACTCTTGATTGCTGTTAATTTAAGCAAATCTTTTTAATTCTAACATGATTAATAACACAGATGTTACATAATATATATGTGCATTTGTATATAGCAAGCATACAAACATAGTAATTTCAAAATTTATTCTTATTGATAAATTCTTTTAAAACAGTTACTTATCATCCAAGACAACTTTAGATAGAGAAATACATGATAATGCAACATCAAGATTGTCAATATCAGAGTGAAGGAATGCAAAAGTTAACAGTTTAAAGTAGTGGATGTTCAATGTTAGTATTTTCTCATTTTATGTTATCCATAAATAGTAATAATAGTAAGCTACATGTCCAATAAGAACAGCTGRAATGGAAAAATACCATCCAACAGATAGCTGAAATAAGAGTTTTGAAGAGCCCTATTCTTTTCATTTCCTGACCTTAATTTTAACTTAATTATTTACTTAGTATAATATCAAAAAAGATTTTTTGCATTGTCTAAATATTTCAAATAAAAAACATGAAATTGGCAAATTAAGAAAAGAGTGAGTGCCACCTTCTTAAAGACGCAGAAATATTTCTGGGGTTATATGTGTGCAAATGTCTGTAAAACTTATACAGGCTTTGGTACGATATTATTCCACAAATATTCTACCATTCAGTATGAACCATGTAACTGGACTAATTATATATATGGACTGTCAGGACAATACTGCTCAGCTTTATGCACTTTTCAGTGATATATTCATTGGAGTGAAAAACATTCATTGAAGTTCTATAGAACTGTTTAATGGTTGGCTATGGTTCGTTTCGTAGGGCTTAAAGAGTAACATGTACAAGAAAAGAGACTCCGGCAACTGGAGACAAAGACAAGCTGAAATTCTGTCATGGCAAATAGGGCCTGGCAGTAGACTGAGGTGCCACATGGGCAAAAAATCCTCAAAACTCTTTCCTAAATAGGTAAAAAAGGTGGCAAAGATGTTTGGGGATCAGCTCCCTTGTTATCACCAACAGCAAAATGGTAAGATGGAGCCTAATTTCCTGGCTCTAGTCGACTTGTGAAGCCAAAGGGTAGTTAATGGATGTCCTAGTTGCAAGACCATTTGGTCTCAGGTTTTGCTTTCACCTACGCTTTCTGGAGGTTCCTCACAATTAGCAGAGCTGTTTTGCTAGATTCTCTTTTCCGCTGATCAGACCATTTTGAAATAGGGCTGAAGAAATTCAAGAGGAATTTTTCACAGAAAGCAAAATTGGCACAAATATGTTGGAAGACTTTTTGGTTTAGGCCTAGTTTAGGTTTGGTTTTGGCTTAGTTTACTTGGTTGCTGTTTGTATTTATCAAAATATCTCTGGTGGCCTAGATCACGATGGTTTAAGAACCAGAAGAAAGAAATAACAGTTGATTTGCTGCTGTGGCTGGTACCAAACACAGATTTTCTAGATTTGTCTTGTTTACGGTAAGTTGCTCCCTGCCTCTAAACTTAGAGACGGTAAGGGCTGAAGTACTTTAACGTTTAATTTAATGCTGACATAGGCAAAAAGTAGCCTTTTCATTCGGTACACCAATTTAAGATTGGTTTTTATTTTCCCATAGACCCTCATAATTATAATTGGACCCCTATCCTGTTGAATCAATTTACAATTAATACAGTTGCAACCTGCTGCTTACTTCCATGTTGTGTATCTTGCACTTCCGAACAAATACAAGTGAACATACGTTAGTGTCTGAGGGAACAGAATTTCCAGATTGCATTTTAATGCAGTGGATTGCTTTATGGAAACTTGCAGACAACCTGGAAGAAAGTTATAGGATGCATATATGCATCAAATATAATATTCACTGCCTAAGTTGTATTTCCTGCCCTGTGAGTACCAGGAATCATATCTCCCACCCTCTGAGTTTCTGTCAGCAATCAACACCATTTACAACACATGCTGTATAGAGAAAAATTACATTACAATGATAGTTAATCTCTGTTATGACATGTATCTTCATGGCTACAGAGGGGAGAGATAACTCATCACTGAAATAGCCATGAGTGATATATCTGTCTTTCCTCATAAGAAGTGTCATAATAGATATTAGCCCTCATGTACTACCTATTTACAAAACCATTGTTCTTCAGAAAAGAAAGTTATTTATAAAGTCTAAGAAAATTAAGGTCCAGAAACATAACTAGAAAAGGAATTTTTCAATCCTGTACAATTTAAGGAAGTCTGAATTTTGCCATTACATGACATACCTAAACCCAACCCTACATCTAACCATTAACATGTGACGGCATATCATTACATTCATACTTAGAGGTAAGTGCACATGCTACATGGAACATACACCAAAATGGTACACCAAGATGTTATCTTTGAAGAAATTTTTTATAGCTAGACTGTTAATGGGTGAGGCAGGAATATGCTGTCTACAAAGATGATTTCACGTGAGCTCCAATAAAGCCTTTATAACATTGTGATCTGTGACATATACTACAGAATGACTGTCTTCAAAACGGCTGGAGAGGATTGAATTTTGGCCTGCTTGCTTACGGAATAAGAGAAAGCCCTCCCACATGCCTGTCAGTCTCTCTTTGCACCTTTTCAAACCACTGGCCAACTGCAGCTACATTTGAATGAGTAAAACTTTTAAAGATAATTAAATTCCCTGATGTTTTGTGAAAATCAGTGGTTGAAGAAGGGAAGTCCCTCGTGACTTCCCATCTAGGAATAGCAGAGAGAACTTGGCTATTATGTATTCCTCTTGGCAGTAGCCAGCCAGCCAGCATGTGCACACGGTGAGTTTGCCACACAGGCTATCTGAAGTCTGCAGGGGTATTGCAAAGGGGAACCTGGGGCTTCACTAGGGTCTGGTAACACCCAACAAGCACCTCAGGAAACCTGGCCTTGCATGTTCTGCTGCTCACAGACAATTTGATTTTTTAAAAATGAAAACATCTTCTGTGTTTTTCCAATTGTACAGTCAGGGCTGCTCTAAAATCTGCCTTTGCCTTGGGCAAACTTCTTTTTAAGAACTGCAGTTCATGGGTTTTATGACCACAAGGGAATTTCTAAAAACTTTGAGCTCCTAGCTTGACCTGCATAACACAAGCCACAGAATCTTATCTCGTAGTTCCTGCAGGATTATTCTCCTTTTCTATGTAAGTGAACTATATTGAATTTAATAAGTCTAAGGAGCAAAAAGATTTACAGGTGAAGGATTATTCTCATCTCCTGGCTAAGGCCCCTATCCAGCAAAGTGCTCAGGAACTGGAAAAATCATATGAATTCAGAAATAGTATGTGTCAAATTAAGCAGGTTTTTATGTTTTTCAATGGATCTGGACTAAGCTTGTTATGGATTGCTATGGGGTTACGCAACCAAATTCAGTTCTGATCTATAAAGCTTCATCCTTCTACAATGCAGTAACTTTGATCATCAGTTTGAAAAAGTCAAGTCATGACATCACTGTACAAATGCCAAGTTTTTCAAACTCTTCAGAAAGTTATTGGTACACCAGGTAACTGCTATGTAAGATTACGAAACATTGTCTAAAGTGACAGATAAGTCTGTAATTCTCAAAATACTCTTCTTACATGTGCTGGGTTTGATTTTGATTAAGAATAATGGCATATTATGCTATTTTATTTCACTTGTACCCTCAGATACTGTTTTCACCATAAGATATAAATCACAATAAGCTGAAATACATACTTTTCAGGCTGTAAACCTATAGAAACTACTACAAGGTAAATTAAACGAATTTGTATGTTCAGATTTTGTTACCTGTTAACTCCTCTGATTTGTTAAAGTAAAAACATTGCTTCCTGATAAAATATCCATAAATCTTAAGTGTGAACTACTCTATTTCTCCTTAAATATACATAAATTTTATAATTTAATTTTACATATTAAATGCATATTAAGTGCATATTAGCATTTAAACTTTACTTGGTAGCTTAATATTTATATAACTAGCCACTTTTGAATACACTTACATGTGTGATTTTTCCCAGACAAAATAGATATTAAAGTGAACACAACATAAAAGTAACTTTTACCAAGTTATGGATGCTTCATTTTACATAAGAAAAAAAATTATGAAGGGCTAACCACCTACATAGTGAAAATAATAACTCTTTCTTCCTTTCTCCCCTCCAAAACACAACCCAAGTCATTAACCTTTTTAGAAAATTTGAGAGTTTTGCTTCTCACCTCAGCAGGATTTTAAGAAAAACATGCCACACTCAACCCAAAAAGATACTTTTTTCTAATCTTGTGAAATTGTTTTTGAATGTTGGTTGCACCTTGTCTTGTCTATGCATTTTGATATATACCTTTTGCAACAACATGCTATACCAAGCCACTGTATATGGAGATAATGAAATGTTTGGGTTAGGAGGCACTCAAAATATACCTGTGATATTACATTATGTCAGTGTGATTCTTAGGCTGTGATGTGTATTATTGGTTAATTAAAGCATGGGAAATAATGTATATGAAAAGATATGTCTTCTTTACTTCCAATGAAATAAAAATTTCAAATCAAAAGCATCTGTCTTTTTTCGTTTATATGTCAAAATGTAATTGGCTATGGTTGGGGTTTGTTGCCTTTATTACTTTTAATAGCTGTACAGCCACTGATTGCCCAAGCTGATGGTTAATTTAATTTCTGTCAATACAATATTGGGGCTGTCTGCATATTCACGCCATGATTAACTGCAGCAGAGTCCATAACAGTAGTGTTATTATTACTGCATTTAACTACCTCTCGGGAGAAGACAAATTAAATTATGTTGAAAATGCTGTTGATTATCATTACGGACTTATTTGTAGAGCACAATTACTGATCTGTTGTAAAATAAATCAAATTTTTTATCATCTTGGTATAAATTAAATGTAATGTAGGCAAATGGAGAGTGGTTACTGAAAGAGTTCAGGCAGCTTTGTATAAGTCAACCTAGCACTGAATTAAAATAATAATCACAGATGAACATGATATTATATTTTAATAACAAGCTACTTCATGACCAAGTATGCCTCATAGATTATGGGACTTCAACAATAAAAAAGGAAGCTTAAAATGTTTTATGTGCTGTTGACTTAAACAAAAGGTTGAGGCCTTCATATAAATTATTTTCTACTGTTTCTTCTACACAAACTGGAAACACAGTTCAAGTAACCAATTTAAGGCACCACTTAAAAAATATAATTACACTAATAGCTTACATATGACAGTACTTTAGCTCTCCTCCTCCCTCTATGATATACTTATCTCTGCCATACTACATTAGTACCTTATGGAACGTGGGGCTTTACTGATAACTTCAGTGAAAACAAAATATGTGCAACATACTTGCAAATATTTAATTACAGTGAATGCTCACTATTAAATGCCCCTTAACCCTACTACTTCAGAAAGGGCTAGGCAGTTACTTACTGATTCATGAAGACAAATGTGAGCAGGTATAAATGAGTCTCATCCTGCCCTCTCCATAGATAAGTGATCCAGCCTCAGTCAGGTTTCCTCAGACTATCAACAATGTCAGGAAACCAAGAAGAGGTAATGCAAGGGAGACATAAGTAGAAGATGCCCCCACTTTCTTTCCACTCCAGTTAGCAGAGTTCAGCCTGAATCTCTCAGGGGATTAGTTCCTCAGCTGGCGTGTACATTGATTGTATCTCCATCAGCTTCAGCAAAATTCTGACAATTAACATCAACTAGGGATCTGCTTACAAGGATTTGTACCACTTAAAAGTGTCCTTACAAGTTATACCTTCCCAGCTCAACATTCCTCAACCATTCCTCATCCTGAGGAAACAGGCCTTACTAACTACAATGTATTCCAGCATTCCTTACACCAAAAAAAATCCCATTGACATCCACGGATATTTTGCCTACAAAGAAACCACATAAAAAGCCTCAGGATAAGCCATTTTAGTAGACATCCATCAACTTCAATTATAGAATTCTACTTTTAATCATCCACACTTTCTCCTTCTGCCTCAGAGTTACCTCTTCTCTATCCTCCCTACATTTTCAGCAGGAGTCACTCAGTCATTCCCACAAATGAACTAAATCTGCACTAAGAGTACTTGAGCCCCACAGTTCCTGACATGCCAACTCCTCTGAGTTTTTGTTCCCGGCACACTGAGCTCCTAACTGCATTAGGCATGCCCGGAGCTCCATGGCACTCCCAATATGCTAATCACATCCATTATACTCCAAGCCTTGCAAAAACTCATATACAGCTCCAGAGTATACAAGCAAATTATGTCTGTAAAGCACCCTTTAGCCTAGCAAAAATATGATGGGCAGTGAGCCACAAGTTCTAGTTGCAGCTCTTCATCTGACGTTAATAATTCTGTGCACTACATAACCCTTATTATGCAGCAAGGCCTCATTAAGAAAGAGACAAGTATCATTTGCCATATTTTGCAGATGGATTAACTCAGGAGCTGTCATTTGTGGTGCAGCAGGAATCAAACCCCAGGTTTTTAACAGAGCAGACCCAAGTTGCACACACTTAGCCAAGCTGCATTTCAAATCTATGTGTTTGGCTGTGCTCTCTGCAGTTACCAAACCACATTTCCACACAAAGCCAGAAGCTGAACCAAGAAATCTTGACACTGCTGATAAACCTATGAACACTAGCATGATTTTGCATGATAGTAGTTTTCTTTCTTTGTTTTCTCTTGTTTAAAGACATGAAAATTGTCATACAAAATTCTGTCTTTCAGCAAAACAGCAATAAAAGTAATTTGGAGAAGTGTCTTAATTAGAAGTTCACAGGATTCAGAAAGTGAAACTGCTCAGACTGCTCTCTGCTCCCTTGTACAAAACATAAAGCAGTGAATGAAGTACAAGACATTAAAGTTTGTTCCTTGATGTTTGTACCACTGGGTTGAAATCTAGAGAAGTTGAGGTCTGTTCCTCACTCTGCTATAGACTTCCTTTTATCATGGCAAGGTATCGCTATCATAATTCAAACTCTTCTTGCTATTATTTATATTAAAAATACATCATTACATTCCTATTTTCTTTTGGCTTGCATTACTGGCCTGAAAATCTCACTTTTAAGATCATTTAAAATGAGAATGTGTGTCACACAGCCTGTTCATTTAAACCATGCATATCAGCATCACAGCCATCCACAGAATTGCATATAACCAAAAGGGTTTCTTAAAAATCTTTAACCATTAGCTTTACAGTACATGAAATTCTACTAGGCACTTGAGACTACCATAAGAAGGAATGGGCCCTGCCACATAGAATTTATAATATAAATTCAAGTGTAAGACAAAACAAGGTTAGCAAAACCAGAAGGGCAAGATTTTAGCTGTACTTTGAGGAAGAAAAGATATACTGCAGAAGGAAATAGAAAATGTGCAGATATAATCTGTGCTTAAAATATTCTCAGAATCCGTTATGAAAAAGAGTGATAGACTCTGAGTGAAAGGAATTGCTAGCGAGCTTTCCATAATACSTGAGGAAAACACTTTTGTTCAGTTTATACTAGCAGCCAAATGATTTTCAGTTTTCAGTGTAGGACTCACTGCTGACTTCCTTGGTGTTTCTGCTTTAAAAATAAGGACGTGTAGAAAACTGGTCCTGGAAAGCCTTAACAGATCATGGGGATAGAAACAGCATGTATAGTCCTAGGTTTCCTATGTGTGCATTTCTGCAGAAAAGGCAAGTCAATCAAAAACAGTGTTTATTTTTTAACCATTATTTCTGTTCACACACTGCTTCCCTCATCCTAAGATGGTGCTCTGTATTACAACAGAGGTCAACTGAAGCTACACCGAAGTCAAGGGTTTTAAAAAAAAGCATTAAAGGTTTCAGTGTGTGTAGATATGTTCCCACCAGCTCCCACTGTTTAAACTTCTTGATGTTCACTTCCAATACAGCAAATTAACACAAAATTGACCAAAATCTGCTCATGTGACGTTGACAGAAAAATGTGTGAAATCATACATGCAAAAGAAAATGAACTCAATACAGCCTTTTATATTTTTTGAAGAGGTAACCAATGTAAGCTTTGCAGACACAGCAATATAAAAGAATACATCACTATTAATAATCCACTTGATTAAAGATTACAAATACCCATAAAAAGCACGCCTCCCTGCAGTAAATGGTGCCAATATGTTCTCTTAACAATGAATGCTTCAACTGAAATAGCTATGCTATTTCAATAGCTATGCTTAACACAGCTAAAATGCACTCCACGAAGGGGGAGCTCTGAAAGGATCCCGATACAGTAGTGGAGGGCACCGAGCTTATTTGATGTGACACACTCCATTCATCTTCATGAAAGTTTCAAACTCATGAGATACAAACTGATGTCTATTGTCATTTACTGGCAAACTATGAGGTGTAAACACTTCACACAGCTCCCTCACAAACATGAAGCAGGATGATAGCTTTGATGGCACTGATGGATGGTGTCCTCACAGCCAGGGGAAGGAGACTCACATCAGCACTGACACTGTGGGATCTATCAGCTGTCTTTAAAACAAAGTGGATCACAGGATACTACCAGAGCACAAACCAATAACAGTGCTAAGACTTCATTCACTCCTCAGGAACAAAGCCCAGAGTCCAGATAGTTTGATGACTGCTCACAAGATGCCAACTGTGAAGTTCAGAGATGAACTCTCCTTCAATATATGATTATGACTTACAATTATGTCTTCCATATATGATTAATATATTCCATACATGATTAATCATATTATGGTATGATTATGAACTGACCCTCCATATATGATCGTGCTACAATAGGTAGACCTCTCCCAGTACACACATGGGGAAAAAAAACTATTGTCACTGAAAGAATGGTTGCATGCAGCCTGCTATACACCTCCATATAAAACATAACATGCACTTCTTCAGTCTCTTACATCAGAAATACTTATGGATGAGAAACAGGAGGCTCCAGCTTAACTTGGGCAGGAGAGGTAATGTTGCTGGGTAGGAAAAAACTACTTCAGTAGCCAGCCAAGTTATTACCTTCATTAACTGTCAAAGCCATCTATCTGCTCTTGTCAAAGCAAAGCCATCTAGGAATCCTCCCAGAGCTTGTTCAGCCTCAGGACAGACTTTCAGCACGATCTTCAGAAATCTTTAGAAAAACACATACAATACCTTCAGCTATCTGCATCAGCCTTCCCCTGGACCTCTGCACACTCAGATACAGCTTTCTTAATTATAGCCTAATAGCTTTCTTAATCATTCCAAGTTATAATGAATAGCATCACGGAATAGAAGTAGATGATAATATAATATGTGGCACACTGACACAACTCAAAGCAACTGTTAAGGAAGGGTATAATTATCCATATTTCACAGATCTGTAAAATGAGGTGCAGAGGGGTAACATCTTTCCCCGGACACAGGGAAGCTGTGGCAGAGATAGAAGCAGTTGTGTAGCCTTTACTCTTATACTATCCTACTGTGTTTTGAAATGTGGAGTAAATGAGACATTACCATAAAATATGCTGTAATCATGATTTTGATTAAACCCCAGATCATGTTAAAATACTGGATTAAGATCAGTATTTTAAAAACAATTACATCCAGTTCAATAATAGAGGGACATGTGAGGCATTTTGTTTTATTGACTCTAATTAGAAATATATGCTTCGTTTATCACAATACTCCCTATAGGAGATCAAGGTGCACAAGAGATTTCAATCTGACGTCACTACATGAGCAGATTGGGAGTAAGTACTATTCTATAAATTAAACTCAGCCCTTTAATAGGAGAGGGCAAAAATTGTCTATAGGAATGAGTAAATGACTGTTACATCAGTACACTTCTTAGCTGGTATGACTTTTAGATTCTTACTTTTTAATTCTTTTTAGGAAATATTTTCACCTGGCTGTTAGATTATATTTTCATCTTCCATCAGATAGTTCCAGGCTACATGTTATAATGAAAATTCTGCTTATCCAGGGCAACCTTATACAAGCCACTCAAATGTCTCCATTTGTTAAGTCAATAAGAAGATTGTTGTAATTCTCTGTTGGACCAATAGCTCTAGATTCAGTTATATGTGGCAGATAAGTTACTAATGCCTGTAAAACTTCTTGTTCAAACAGTATTCTATGTTACTCTTGGAAACCAAACACTTTACCACTTACTCAATGAAAATGTATCTGTTCAATCTTGTAAAGTAACCAGATACCTTTATGGCATATTTTGTGTACTATGCAGCTAATTAAAAAGACTGTCTTTCTGTAAAACACGTGGTCTGACCTGAAGCCTACCCTTGCAATTGTAATACTTCAGACAATTATGTTATTATTTTCTAGGGTGTGCTCTTTAAAACCTTTTGAATATTTGTGCCAGATTAACTTAGCTGTTTGTCACAAATTGGAACTGATGTGTCATTTATGTTACATAGGTAAGTGCTACGGCAAGATTTCATTCAGATAAAATATTTATTTTCCACTATTTTTTCCATAAAGGGGAATGTTTTATTTGCTAATATCTAACCGTTAATCACGTCCCAAATAATAAAATATTGTTGTAAACTTGTGTACATGCAACTTCCAAAGTATTTCCACAGTGAAGATCATTTGTTTTGCCAGTGCTGTTTTGATCTCATGATTTGAATAGGTAGTAACTTTAAATTTATTATTTTTAATAATTTCGCAAAGCTATTAAAAACAAAACAGCAACACCTTGCACCTAGCAAATCAAAAGAATATCTCTCTACTTGAGAGATATTCTGAGGCAAACAGGACTTGTTTCAAGAAGATGTTGACATGGGTCTAATGCTAAGCATCGCACCATCCATAGTAACGACAACTTGTTTACCTATGTAGCATTACAACAAAAAAATCTCAAAGCACTTTATAAAACCAAACGTACCTGGCCATATTTTGCTGATGAAAAAGCCAAGCTTCCCAAATTTAATTACATGGCATCACTCTGTCAAGTGGCAATATGATCAGGAAAGAATCCACACATCTTCAGATCCATTTTTGAGCTATATACACCATGCTAAATCAGCCCTGTATCTGTCTTTTATATTAACTGACCCTGATTCTTATTTTGACTAAAACAGAAAAAAAAAATGCAAAAAATACAGCAAAGTTGTCAATAAAAGAAAAACAAAACAAAACCAAACCCCAACAGGTTAAGGAATAGCCTTTTCTTATTGTATTCTGTCAAGTTAAGAACTTAATGTATTCTCTAAATTATTTTTAAACCTGCAGATTCATTGTATTTCTTATGAAACCACAGCAACAAGGGCCAAAACACTTAGAATGTCCATAAGACTAGTGCCTAGAATAAAACACACAACACAAATACCAGATATTAATCAGACTCTTGACTCCGCAGCAGGCTTGTTGAACGAAAAAATCACAGTTATGCACAGAAGTTACAGTTTGTTTTAATGTTCTGTGCTCATTCCAGGCTCAATGTGAAATATAAATTCAGAGCAGGCACACTGTTTGCAGTCATTGTGTACCAAATAACTCATATTAACTCTTTTCAGATTTTAAAAGGCATAATTAGACAAGATTAGTCTAGTACTTCATTTGAAACCTGGGCCAGTTCTGGCTGAAATTTTTACTAGTCTGCAACAACACGTTTTTAACTGACTCACGTTACACTCATTTTATAAGCATGACTGAAATTTCCCTCAGAAACTTCCCCCATTCTCTCTCACAAAGAAAGTGTACTTGTTGCACATGTTCAAAAAGTGCAAAAGTATTTGCTGCCAGGCTTATTTGATAGTTTGCCTATGCCTTAGCATTAAAAAAAAAAACCCTTGAGACATAAGAAATAAAAATTGTGGAAGCCTAGATTAAGAGTACAATTTAGGCTGTTTGTGTGCGTGTGTTTTCATTATCGTTGTTGTTGTTGTTGGTTTTGGGTTTTGGTTGGTTGGTTGGTTGGTTTTGGGTTTTTTTTCTTTCTTTACTGATCCACTGACATTTTGAATTCATTCATGATCCATTCCATGGGTATCTCTAGTTAATACTAAAACATATCAACAGAATAATCTCAGTCCTTTAAGGGTATACAGGCAAAAATGTATGTTCTATACACCAAAGTCTTGATTCTCTTGCAGTTAATGCATAAACAACAGACCTGGGAGCAGAAGGTTCATATCTCTGATCCAGATCATCAGGCCTTATATCTGGTTTTCTCAGGCAAGTGTCTCAGAAAATCAGTACTTAAAATATTCTCATGTTTTTGTTTGTTCTTATTGCCAATTACAAACATTTTGAACATTTCCCCCCGTATTACTCAAAGTAGCAAAAACCAAGGGAATACATCCTGACAGACATACTCTCTCTCTTCCACAGAGAGTTCTGTTTTTTTCTGACCAAAACTGAATTATGATTTTCTGGACAGTTACACTGCTAGGGGCATCCCTACTGCTTTCAGTTTCTCTAAGCAAGAATGAGCAAAATCTGAGCAGAGGGAAAGAGTATTACAAGGAGCAAACAGAGGAGAAAGTATTACAAAGGCAGAATGCAACAATAGCTTGTTTCCTGCATGGGTGAAGAAGTTGACTTTGAGGCAGTAAGTTCATGGGCCTGACTTGTGATATCAGCTGAGGATCCCCTTGACATGAACTTCAGAAGTATTCACCATACCCTGTGCTACGGGGGTTTTATTATTTTGAGATTCATTTTCTTAGTACGCTTTTGAACGTGATACCCTAAATGATCGACTACACTGAAATCAATTGATGAAAAATGCTAAAGATAGATAGAAATTTTATTATCAAGGGCACTGAAAATGAGGTTGAGCTGCTTTAAATGCAGATATGTGTTCTTAGCTAGTCTAATCGATCCCATATAATACATGTAATTGCAACTTTATATCTTATTATTGTCTCCACAGGGGTTTTGTGGAAACAAGATGCTACACATTACACATTTTGTATGATAACACACAAACATTAAATTATGTTTTTAAAGAATACAAACATGGAAGACTTAGCGAAAAATGGGCAGCATTCTTTTTCATGGGAAATCTTATTTGTAGAGATGCAGCCCAAGGACTCTCTTCCCCCAAAATAGCACAGAAACATGTCCAACTGCCTTTGATCAAAAGAAAACCAACTCGTAGTAATCCTTGTTAAGCAGAAAAGTATAGCAGTCAGTGAATGTATGTGAAGGACTAAATTAGAGAACCAAGCTGAGAAAGGATTCAAAACTGAGAATCTGTCGTGGCAAAATGAATCCTTAATTTAAAATACCACGTCAGAAAAAAAACCTTCCAAAATCCTTTGGTTTTTTTAAGCATCTTGCACTAATTCAGCAAGGAACTAGAGGGATGAATAATTGTAAGAAATTGTTAAATTCCATCACCTTCAATAGGATTCAGGAAAAGAATGTGAAGGTGTTTAGGTGCTGTGACACCTAACTGTGGAAGTTAGGTGTAAATGATTTCAACAATCTGGTGTTTCTTACTTAAGATCCAGGAACCTTATCCAAGTCACAAAACAAATCTAACAATTTTGTTGCTCACCATGTCTGTGCCCTTTTAAATAATTCTAATTATTATTCACAATAAATTTTTACTCATCCATTTATTCAGGTATTCTGACACCAATACCATGGACATTMAGCACACAAGATGCTGATGAGCACTCTGTGTATTTTACTCTTTTGATAAATCAATGTTGTGGAAGGCCTATGCAAACAGAAACTACAATGTGTTCTTTATCATAGGCTTCAATATTTCACTAACAATATGTGATTTGTTTTGGCATTGTAGGCTAAAAGCATACTGTAGTTTAATATTTTCAAGAAAAGAAAATAATTACCTTCAAAGGCTACTCTATGATATTGGTTCTGGTTATCGCCTTTGCTTCGGATTATTTCCAATTTACAAAAATTATTTCTTCTAGTAATACATTTTTAATATTCCATTTACTTTAACTACATATCTGCTGATCTAGAGTCACAGATCATCTTTAGACAAAAATATTCCCTCTTGATTTATTATCTTCCATAGTGAAAATTATTTTGTGATTATTTACTCTCGCTGCGGAAGAGTATCAAATTCCTCGTCATCTTCTGTCCAGCTTCAGCTATCAACAACTAGAGTTTTTGTTCTAGTTCTACCTGACAGATCAAAAATTCCTGTCATGTTCCCCAAACAGATATCTAAAATAGTGTGAACRAGGTAAAATTTACTTTCTGCAGGAGGTGTCTTTCATTATGTTAATCATTCCTGTAGTGTTTTTTTCCTCAAGCTCACCATATTTCAATATTCTTTGTAATCATGAATATCAGGAAAGGACACATTATTCCAGGAGCTATTCCTTCTTTATCAAATATATAATGAATCTATTTCCTTATTTCTAAAAAATTCTTCTATATTGGCCCCTACAGATGCCATTAACCTGTTGGACCATGACACTGCATTAAGAACATGAGCACATCTGAATATTCACCAATAAAACCTTTCTGGAGTTGTTTCTCACACAACAATTTTGTCCTACAATTCTTCATTCCTAGATACACAACATTACCTTTGGCCATTGAAATGGAACCTGTACTTAACTTTTGCATCTGTTTATTTTTCCATCTAAAACATATTTCATCAGTAATCTGCCACTGTCTGCAAATTTCACCAGTTTGAATGATTTGCTTACTTCCACGTCATCAACAACCATGCTAAAAGTGGTATCAGGTATACAGCTACACTCTGCAGGGCCTCCTTCATGCACACCCAACTTACAAAATTGAAATACTTAATTATAAAATTTTACACTTTACTCTTTCATTCTAGGTAGTTGACTAACAGTTTACAATATGTAGGAGTAAGCTAGTTTTCTTTTTCCTGACTCATATTTTCCAAACTCATATTCAGACTTTATCTAACAGCCTGAATGTAGCCGTATGTATTTCTCCCTCCTGAATTCTTTTTCTCCTACATCATACATGGAACCAGTTTGTTATCTCTTTAAAGAGCAGGAAAATAATTTAACTCTGCTATGTTTGGGCACACAGATTGCCTGAAAAATATCATGTAGGTTGTAATGTTATTGTTAGGAGAGTAAAAAAGGGATAAAAGTTTTATATTTCCAGGAGACAATCCTAACAGTAGTGTAGCAACTGTGCTTTATTTTCAAAAATTTGATACAACATCAGTTATACATTCTTTCACACAAAGAATGGCCTTTCTCCTCTCTTTTGAGGCTTTTCAGAAAATAGGGGTTGCCTGGTCAGAAGGTTACAGAACTCAGCAGAGGTCACCTGATAAAAACTTTTCTTTTCAAGGAAGAAGGTAAAGGTCAGGTCAGTGGTTCATATAGGAGATACAGCTTTTAGTCAAATAATGGTCCTCTTCCCACCACAAGCCACACACTGAAAACAACAATGAAAAAAAAAGACTTCCAGCCTTACTGATCCCAAGGGATGTCAATGTCTTCTCAGAACTTCTGATGTCAGGTCATTGCTGATCGTAATGGCTATCATATGAACGTTTATATGCCAAGGTCTAAATGTGGAGGGACTGTCACAAATTCTTTACATCTTATTTGAATATATTTAGTGCATCACTGTGAGGCTTGTGGCAAAAGGCACTAGTTTGGGCTGAGAACATCTTATAACCACCCATAAGCCACCATTTTCTCAGAAAAAGTCCATTACTTAAACACTGGTTTTGATTTTCTACCACTGCAAGCCCTTCAGTAGAGCATGTCTTTTACAAAGAGTTCAGTGATCCACATTTCAGGGTAAGCTTTAGTTATCATGGTTACTGATCATCTCTTGGGTCATCTCTTTGAGAATATCCATCCCCTTTTGGGTGCCTTCTTCAGTTAGTTACAGATAGACACTTGTGAACTGAACAGTTGTAAAGCAGAATGCTGGCAATAAAAGGATTTGAAAATAGTCATAAGCCACAGAGAATATTTTTCTTACCTTTGGAATTTTTTGGTAGATTTGCCAACCTCTATGCAGAGAACATCTGTGTTAGTGGAGTAATAGAAATTTTAAAAAACTTACTTATTATCAGTTATGTTTTATGAAGATAAAGCTGTGCTTCACTAAGTCTGGAAAAACAGATACAGAGATGGTAGCCTGGTATACCATGTAAAGAATAATGCAGAGATGCCTAAAATGGCACCTCATTGCTTAAGTCAGCCAAAGATTTTACAACAGTATAGTTATTATCACTGAGTAGCTGATAAGGACTTGGTTTGAAGTAGGGTTTTTCATTCAGCAACCAACCTGAGCTCAAAATAACATCTAGCCTATCTATATTTCCAGCATGACATGTGAAATGTATGCTGTGATATAATGTCTGTTTCCTTCATTTTAGAAGTGACCAGAAGAATGAGACAGAAGGCTAAAACTTATTACTTAATGTCTGAATGGGGACCACTTCTTTTGATTTGCGATTTAAAAAAAAAAAAGCAGGCAAAGCTTTAACTGTCAATAAGTCAAAAGTAAACTACTGAGGAAATACAGTTAAAGCTGCAGGATCAACTCACACTTCAGAACACAATAGTTCTCTAAATTCAGCTAGTAATAGCCACAAGAAACAAATTACTCTATATTCTGCAATGTATATCAGGAAATCGTAAATCTTAAACAAGGATCAGCTATGAAACAGAAATAGAATAATGAGGAACTAATCTATAGAGGATAAAGAATAAAAATTCTTCAGGAAGGACCCTTTCCAACATGACAGATCACAGGAGATTAAAGGTGCTCTCAAAAGGGAGAAGCAAGGTCATAGTTATAACATGTACCTCAAGATTTTCCTTTCACATTTATCAAGCAAGGGAAAATAAACCAAGTATAGAGCAGCACACAAGAGATCATTAGCAAGATGATGAAGACAGACTTTAAGTTACTATAGTAGATCTTTTCTTGTATAAAATTAATTTGGTTGACTCTGTTGCCAAGAGATGTTTGGGAGAGAGCCAAGAGACTTATGGCAATAAATCAACAGGAAATAAAATAAACACAAATTACAGATATTGTCAGAAAGTTAGTATCCTGCTATCTTGCTTTTCATAATACAAGCTGATTTCTCATAAATGTTCCAGCTATTTTTACAAAGGAGTATTTCTTAAAAAAATGGCATTGACCCTAAGGACAGTTGAGGGGACTTTAGTCAGAATAAGCAGAAAGAGGCAAATAAATCTTCTCTCTGCTCAACACAGTGTTTTTAAAAGAAAACAAAACAAAACAGAAAAAAAAAAAAAAAAAAAAAAAAAAAAAAAAAAAAAAAAAAANAAAAAAAAAAAAAAAAACAACCCAAAACAAACAACCAACAAACACCAAAACAAAAACAAAAAGAAAACAACAAACCACCAAAACCCTGATGTGAGTAATAATGGGAAGACTGCAATGTATAGTTCACTCCATGGCCAACTGATGCTTATATTATATTGAGCATTAACAAAAAGTAAGCTGGGCTGACACTGGTCAGTTATGAGAAGAAAGAAGTTCAGAAAAACTCAAGTACTACAAAGCATGATGGTTAATGTTATCAGTACAATTTGTATCCTCTTTGCAAAATCATGATATTGGGAGGCACAAAGACCATTAAAGCCAGCTTTCAGATCAAATTTGAAAAAGGGCTAGGGTACATGCAGTCATCAAAAAGTCATGACACTTCACTGTGTAATGGGTATGTATTCGGGAATGCAAGTAATTACATTCTGTCTTTTCTAAAAAGGCGTTCCTTTTGTTTCATCCTGAGAATTCATTCTTTCATAGAATCCACTCTGGTGCAGAAGTGCGTACAATTTGTATTGTATTATATCACAGGAAAATGCGGCATTTTTAAAGAAAAGGGGTGATGCCTGTATATATCCAGCTTTTGAAAGATATTAACATCTTCTGATAAAATTGCCATATAAATACAAGATATAAATTAGTATTATTACAATCAGCAACAAATATTTCCTTATTTGAGAGGATTTTCTTTCTATACAGCAAACAGAAAGATCCAAGAACCAAACTGCCCATCCTTCCATGTCAAGGAATGCACATACAAGTAAATAAAATGGATAATTTAAAGTAAAAGTAATACAGAAATCTCACTTTCCCCTTCCCCTCCCTCCTCTACTCATATATACACCACACAAGAGAGGTGAGGTGCTTAACAGCATGATAAAATGATATTCCAATAGCAGCCACTTTAGGGAACTGACTTTCAGCTTCCAGTCAGTCTTTAGGTTGGCCTTATTGCTTAGGTTGTACAGTCAGAAAGTTATTTAGCTGTACACATTATGTTCTGAGTGGGCTGAGTGCATGTAATTTATGACTGTTGCACTTTAATGCATATTTAATAAAGCTGCAGACATTTATACACCAAATCAACTGTGTCAATTTTGTTTGCTTTGGGAGGATGGAGATGTCCCATGGCAATGCTGACACTCCTAGTGTGAGATTTAAATTGTAAGACATTTCATTTGAGAGGAGAGCGCTTTTAATATACTGTAGCTTGATACAGCAAAAATAATCAGCAAGGGCTGACTAACAGATACAGGGAATAAGAGAAATAGGATAAGTCTTGTAAAGAGTGTCACCTTTTGCTTTCAGACAAAAAGAAGGAAATTAGATACTGGCTGGCTCAGAAAACCCCCAACCAACAACCAAAGCTGACAATTAAATTTCATTTCACCTCAGGTTTTAAGGGGAGAAGGGGAGGGGATGGAAAACTGGGAAAGGAGGATAATCTTTCTAAATAAGCATTGTCTACAGAAGTTCTGAGCATCATTTCTTTTTTTCCATGCAAGGACCACTACATAAATAAAAGTGACTTTTCTTCTCTGCCATTGAGATCCACTGCAGAAGCAGACTCTGTCTCCTGATTGCTGTTCCTGTATTTAGATGCAGAGGTAAATCGTTCCATTTTTTTAATGATATGAGAGGCATGCCTTGCAATATTAGCTGCAGTTTTAATCTGAGATATTTGTACCCATTACAAGGAAGATACATTTGCATTTCATCTCTTCTTATGCTTTTCAATCAAATCAATCAAAATGTTAGGGCAACAGTATCAACTGACTCGATAGTTTATAAGGGCTTGCCTTTTAACTAGCTGTACACGGAAGATGTCTTTCATCCAGTAAAGAAGCCTGGACTGAAGCTAGCTATTATTTGAAGGGTAGATCTGGGCTGCAGTCCTTGTTCTGATGGTCTTTCATATGGATCTACTTTACCTAGCCAAGCCTCAATACTGCTAATAGCCTGGAGGTCTGCAAGGCAGATTTTAAGAGACCATGCCAAGTTGCATACTGCTGCAGCTATACGGCTAGCAGTAGCCAAAGCAGCTAACTTGAAGATGTGTGGGTATGTCAGAGCAGTGATTTCAGGGTAGGCATGTCCTCAAATGTCCAAGTTTTGCCCACGTTTGATGGTATGAACATTGCTGCTGAATCAGGTTGTGTATCTGAACCTGAAGATATGTTTAGAGAATTACTTCTTTTTTTTATAGTAGATGTGAACTGCTCTGCTGGGTAACGAGCCAAGTAGTAACATATATATATGCATTGGATTTGACTGAGGAGCCTAAAATCTGAACTAACCAACACAGCTGAGAGGTGTTAAAACCACAAAATCCTTCTTAGACAAGAATGCACTGAGACATATGCAATATATATTCTGAAAGTACTGGTGACAAAAAAATATGGTCCTAATTGAAACGATGAACCATAGCACTCAACAAAAATGTGTCAGGACATCTGTACTTTTTTTGTAAAAAATCCAAGATACACAACTATTTAAACTGGAATATTTTATTCTTTAAAGAACACTAAGAGGAGGAACATAAGGGACAAAAATCTGACTCTAGGAAAATCAGTGGGAGCTTTGCCACTGATGTCAACAGACCAGGATTTCACCTGGTAAGGGTACTTTGCTCCTACATATCTGATTGTTGTTATTCTTTGTAAGTCTAAGTAAACTCACTGCTTGTACTAATGGTGACATTTCACAATGTTCATATATACACAGCATGCATCATATTTATTACTCTCAAAACTTAGGGCTGTGGTAGAAAATTTTTATTCCTCATGTCCAGTTTACAGAGAGAGGGACCATTGTCTTTCAGTCAGGGAACTGGGCCCCTCTGGAGACCCATGGTTCATAATGGGACACAAAGCTCGAAAGCAGGTATGTGTGCTAATTAATCTGTGTGTACAAACAGATAAGAGTGAAACATCCTGATTTTCTTGAATTTCATGTTATATCTTCATTCTTTTTTCTTTTTTTCAACCGATTTTCCAGACTTCTTTCTTGTCCCCCTTACAAATATTTTTAAAATATTCAGTAATTTTGGTTTGGATTTTTTTTTTTTTAATTTGTTCTTTTAATCTAATTTCTACTTTTTCTCCCCCCACCAAAAGCTAAGGCTTTCCATCATTACAGAGAAAGAAAACATATTAATGCAAACTAGATAGGACTACAAAAATTTACCCTGCATGTATGCAGTGTTTTCCAGTCTGAGAAGCAAAAAATGTGACTGAAAAGCCACATGTGGAATAAGTTCTTTTAGGGACAGGTTATTTTTGCTATAGAATCAGAGTACAGCACAGTGTGCTATGGGCTGCCTACTCTGATAGCATGATTTATTCCTGCTCATCTGGTGTCACTGACTCTATCCTCACTGTGGGTGATTACAGTACAAAATCATTTAAGGCTACAAAACCCTGCTAAATCAATACTATTCAGTCCAGCAGCTCAAGGGTGTAAAAAATACACTGTATCAACTGTTTTCTATTCTACTGTATATATTTAAATTGGACCTTGGGATGACCATTTATTACACTGCATGTTATGGGTTCCCAAAAATAAATGACTTTTTGACACAAACTTTCAGGCTTTCTAAATCCAGCTTCCATACTGCTTGAGGCTAGAAATTTCATCTAAATATTATTGAATTCCAGCACAACATTAGCATGCAGAGATATTTACAATAACACAGCCATTACAACTCAATCAAAAGCTGATTTCAGCCAGAATTATGCAGAATTAAATCTTGCAGGATTCAAATTATTAAAAATCAGAGACTCAATAAAGTGTGGTCTAGAAGTCCCATTTATCAAGGGAGCAGAAGTGCCTCTACAGTTATAGTGACTTTTTCATATATATTCTGCAAGAATTTGCATGCATTTTAAAAGATCTGAGTTTAATTCTTATGGAATTCAAGTAACTATACTGTATTTATACGGCAATAGGAGCCAACTCAGAATCATTTCTTTATGTTTTCCTTTCTACATATCACATTTTAAATAAATTAGGGTTTTTTTCTGGTTCCCACTGGGTAGAAAAATGTTATGCCAAAATACAAGAAATGTATATATGTTTGGTTCCAATAAAGCTGAATCAACATACCGTTAAATTAGGTAGAATGAATTCCGAGCAACAATTAAAAAGAACATTGCTATGCAGATAATGTACTGAAAGTAATCTCTCACTTACTATAGTTGACCAGAGTGATTGTTTTCAAAATTCAGTATACTCATTTTGGCCTTTTTCCAAATCACCAAATACAAGCAGGGGCAGAGAGTCCAGTTGTCAAAAGTAAGGCACCTCTCACTCCATATACTCTACTTAGCCCTCTTCTCTTACCCCTTCCCACCCAAATCCTTCAAACAAAACATCCCATAATTAATTTCAGGATTTTTCATCGACCTATTCAATGTGTGATGGAGGGAGTCCTCACACCTGTCTTACTGTGAATCCTTTTCATCACCTGCTTTTCTCCAAACCACAGCATTAAGATCTTAATCCATGTCTCCAATGTTCACAGGTAAACCCAGAGTCTGGCTTGGCCCTTATAATATAAGGGTAAGAAGTAAAGGAATGGATCTTCATCCAGTAACTTCAACACTCATTTTGCACCAACTGAACATTTAGTTACAGAACAGTAATACGGAACTAAAAAAAGAAGTTATCAATTCCCCTGGTTTTACCCCTCTTCTAGAAATKATGTCAACTGCATTTCTGAGTAAGTTCCAATTGTTTTTGTATTAAACAGATGTAATGAAATAATGTCACATACAGAAGCTAACTGCTCAGTCTGAACACTTCTTTAATTTGAGAGATTATTAAGAATTACCAACGTCAGTGATGAAATACCAGTTTTAATTCCTGTGTCATGGCCCATTTTCACAGTAACCAAAATAGTCTAAATAACCAAAAACTACATTATCCATTGATGCCAAAAGAAAATATCCCATGCATCTTCACAGCAGTAATTAGCCTTGATCACAGAGAATTTCCCTAGGGAATTAGAGAAATGAGTTGCCTTCTTCCTAACCCAACCTACAGAGGATGAGGCCAGCTGATACTAAAAGCTACTGGCTAAAGTAGCACCCGTAAGCAGCATCCATAGCATTCTAGGCAGGACAAGCACAATCATGGACCCACCTTCCTGATGCTCTCTTATCTAATCCCTGTCTTTTGTCCTGCAGCAGACATTGTGAACACACACAGGCTCTCCAAGCTCTGTCTTTGTGAACGCAGATGTCAGCAGCTGCTGCTTTTATGGAACCAGTTTCTCCAGTTCTGTCATCACACAACAGCTTCATCACATGCACTGCAACTACTGCAACTTACACTACATGAAGATCTGATCTCAGGCTTTCTGCTTTCATGACTAGAGAGGGGGGATTTGGCTCCAATTTGCCATATTCTAACTTTAATTTCATTCTTATTTAAGATTAATTTCAAATTGACCAATAATTCTTTAAGTAAACAGCTCAAAATTAAAAGGAAATAAGCTCAGTCAGCAGTAAGAACAATCCAACTGCTAAACCACCACTAAGAAAAGGTGTTAAAACACCATCTGTAGATATATTTAAAAAGGGATTATAGGACACACTGAAGATTAGATGATCTAACATCCCTTCTAGATGTAATCTCTATGATTCCATTGTTCAATTGGCTTAACAAAGCACAACCGCATTAAAGGCAGTCATATAAAGTCCAACAGTGAAGGCTTTCTCAGGCAAAATTGCCATTGACTGAACAAGGAACCGTCATAAAGTACTCACCAATCATTTGATCTTTTACTTATGACCCACAAGCCTAAAACTATGTGTTCTTCACTCAGTTGTATTGCACCCACTTTTTTTTCCCTTTTTTTTTTTTTATTAACATTGCGTTTTGGTGAACATATAAGAGGAAAAATGTTACATAGTACTGGCCAAAATTTGACTTTGAGGATACAGAACACCATTCAAGTTAATGCAAGGGAGCCCATCTAAAGGCAGAATTTGCCCCTACATGATAATATAAAATTATATAGCATAAGAAGGTGAAAAACTAAAATAAGGAATTAAGGAATTTAAAAGTARAGGTTGCAATTTCTACCAGAATTTGAATGTCTACAATTGCAAATATATYATGCTCTTTGACATGTCCAAAGAAAAGTGATTATTTTCTACTCGGGGAACATATTTTAGTGTCACTTAAACTTTTATGCTATAACAAACTTCAGAAATGAGCCTTTTCTCAAAGAAAGGAGACTGTTTCTTTATATTGAAATTATGTTTGGGGGGTTTTTTGTTATTTCCCAGGAGATCTCTGAAATAAAATGGTAAAATTATTAGAGGGAAAGTATGTGTGCGTGTGGATGCATGTGTGTGTGTGTCAGGGAGAGGGAATTATTTTCTCAAGCAAATAAAAAAAGTGCTCTAAAATCTTTAAATCACATTTATAAAAGCTTATACTTTTAATAGCCTTTACTATGGATGGGAAGAAATTTTCATTCACAAATGGATAGATGAATTAAAACACATACTCAGATATAATTAAATTTAATTGCAAGTATACAAAGAGATCTAATTCAAATATCCCTTATGCAAGTACCAAGTTAACTACAACGCATCAAGAAACCATCTCTAATATTTTTGGCCCATTACATTTCTTTAACACAAAGGAAAATATCAAATGAAATCTTGAGATACAATTTATTCATAAAGAGATGTACATTTTATTGCACCATCTTTCACATCCAGTGTTCCCCAAAGTGTTTTAGAAACCAGTATCTTAGGCATATGTGGACACTGGAAATGAGTATTGCCAGAATTTAGCTTTGAAAATTATAGCTTGTTTTAGTGATAAAGGGAAAACACTGCCAAGAGGAAAGAAGTTTCAACTTTCGCTCTCAACACTAATGAACAAGAAGGAATCTTCCTTTATTTAAGGCAGCCACCAGTCATGGGCTGAATGGAGCACAGCTTAATGTCTGAAAGTCTGAAACTTTTTAATCCTTTAATACAGCCTGCAACACCATGGACTTCAAATGGAGAAAGAATGAAAACTGTATTAAACTAGAGATAATCCCAGTCGTCTTTGATGACTGAGGTGACAACCTTTCCATCCAGGCATAAACATGCTGAACCCATACAAACGGAACATTTTTCCAACTCATTTTGATGCATTTACAGGCATTACTGAAACAACAGTACTAAAGAGTACACTTTTCCTTAGGTTTTATTTCTCATGCTCTCAAACAGTATGAGAGACGAGTAAAAACAGGGAGAGACCATGATTTTTTGTATTTGCACAGCACCTACCACAGAAGTTTTTGAAACTATCTAATGCAAACTGGAGGTATAATTCTCATTTAAATTAATGGGGAACAGGTACTTAGGATCAGCCATAACAAATACATTATTATCACAGTTTATGCTAGTCCATCTCAACTGAATTGCTTTCTGACAATAAAACAATAAAAAAATTTTTTCCATACAATTCAAAGTAAATAATTCACAACAAAAAAGATGAACAAAAGTTCTGTTAATAGAAAATGAATGAAAGATGAATGAAAATTCTGTTAAATAAATATATTAGCACAGTAAATTAAAATAAGAATATTCTCTGCTAAAAATAGAATTGTTAGAAAAATGAATTTATTTCTTAATTTTCAAATATCAAATATATTCTTTTCTACCCTGCAGAAGCTCAAATAATTTTCTTTTCTCTCTCTCAGGCTAGAAAGCCTTAGAATCAATTGTCAATACTCATCTTGACTTTCACTACTTTTAAGGACTGTCAATTCAGCAAGCTTCACTTATATCTAGTTTATTTTTGTGGGATTTAACCCAGGCCATTTCTAAATGTTACAAAAATTACTTTGTATGATATATTACTTATTTTAATCAAATACAATTTTTTCTAATTGTCACTGCTATGGCAAACTCGCAGGGGATGGTCTGACTTGTGTATATTTCTGACAGTGAAATCGGTAACAACAGCTGCTTTGTGCCAGCTAGCGCATGTACCGTACCTCTCAAGCCTTGTCATTCACATCTCCCCTAATTACCAAACATCTGCTTTCCATTTCCATTAACACTGCACTACCAGCTTGTCTAGTTTAATACCAATGACTCTTGACCTCCCCCAAGGAAGACACTTTCTGTCAAAATTCCCCCAAAAGAAACCAGCTCTGCACACTAAATTTGTATTTTTAAAAAAAACACAAAACACTTCCCAAAGGAAAAGCCTCCTGCAATCAGAGAAATAAGATTAAAAGTAATTTTGAACAAAAGCAAACATCCCTTGCAAATTGTGCTTTATGTCTCCAAGAAGCTTAATATCTTTAAGCCCAGAAACATGAATATTCAAGTGTAACATACAAAGCAATGGGTTACATGACAGGTTACAGTAACAGCCTATAGGTTAGGGTGACTGCATATCTGGCAAATATAGAACTATTATCTGTAATGATATCCGTCTACTTAAATAGAGACCATAATGGAAGGTCCCAACTGCCTTTATTATTTTTTTAATTACAGGTTATTATAATGGTGTTAATGTTCACTGGTTAATCCAGGATCCTAAAATTCAAAAGAATTATGACTCTATAACTTACAGCAATTCTTTTTCTTTATTCCAGGTTGTGATCTCATAAAAATTTATTCCTATTTGGAAATCAGATGGTACTTGAAATATTTAATACCTTCATTTTGTTTTCAAGTTACAGTACACTATAAAAGTACAAGAATTAAAAAAGGTTAAAAACGGGGAAATGTCTTCTTTTAAAGTGACTGTAGAATATAACCATTGCCCTCAAAATCACAGAGAAGTCTACATTTCCCTTAGCCTTGATGACATTCTTACCCTGGACAATGATACGCAACTTAAGACAATGTGTTTCTCAAATTGAAATCTATGGAAAAAGGGGGGTTATATTGTAGAAATTCTGATAATAAATGTGAAGAAAATCAAGCTGAGCCTCCCCCATTTTCACAATCATGACCTAACTCATATTCCTTTTTCCACTCCAAAGTTTTCCATACAGTTACTTCATTAATTGTGAGGCAAATAACCACAATATAACCAAGCATTTGTTTGCTTCTATAACCCAGTAATGCAATTCCTCAAAATATTGGCAGTAGGTTCATTGCCTTTCACAGTACAGCTAGTTTCCACTAGGGGAATGGACACTCAGGAGAGATTTGCACTGCCGAAAACACAATTCTAGAACATAGTCCTCAAATCTGTCAGATRTTAAGTGTTCAAGTTTAACTTTATTAATGAATGGGAAAGATAAATTGTTGATGGCAGGGGAAGGAAAACCAAAAAGTAAAATCATTAGCAGGCGATAATACAACATCTTGCTGTTTTGTACCAGTAAGTATAAAAGGATTCATAGCACTTTGCTGCAGGAAATCTGCATTGGTATCAGCTTAGTGTCGGTGGATGCCACCATGGACAATGAAACAAAAGAGAATTAAAGAGAAGAGTTTGGTTGGGGGGGGTTTCAATGTATTTTGGTTGTTTTTTTAATAAGAAAAGAAGGTGACAAGATAAAATGCTGGCAAAACGATGATAAAAACTGTGGGGTTTCAATGTATAGTATCTTCCTAATTGTCAACCTCCCTGAAGAACCTATCACAGAAAAACAGTTTAACGGAAGGAGAAAAAATGATCTTTTAATCTCAACAWTAAAAGCATTCCAGCCTTTGTATCTGCTGACTTACAAAAAAGTGCTTTCTAACAACAAAAGATGGAGCAGTAATTACATAAATCTCTTCATTCTTGATGAAGACACAATGGAGTATAAGGAAATCAATAGTGTTTCTGCTGTAATTCTTGTTTTTATTATGAGCTGAAAGCAAACTTGTTAAAATTGGATTCTGCTTCTTGTGTGTGTATGCCTGTGTGTATGAAAAAAAATTTAGATCCAACAACACCAAAGCAAGAACATGCAGCTTTTAAAAGCTTAGAAATTATTTCCCCCTATAACACTTATAAGACTTATGACGCTGTGAAATCTTACATTAGGAAATGGGTATTATAAGAGCAATTTAGCATTTTACATATATCTTGAAAAATTGATAGCAACATAAAAAATACAGTTTTAGTGGTTGTTCTGCAGACAGCCAAAATGCCTAAAGGTTACCAACAAAATTGAAATCCATGTATTAAGTAAACTAAATGCACCCTGAAGTCAAATGTTTCCACCTTATTTTCAATAAATTGGTTGTAATGATTTTATCCCACAACATACATTTATAATATATGCTGCTCAAGAATGAGTAATACTGTTGATTTTGCAAAGAAAAGGTGGAAATTATTGCATTTAAAAATAATTAATAGATGGGTCTGCATACCTTTGAATTAAATTAAAAGAAAAATATTTCTTTTTTGTGGAGATGATTGCATTCATATCCTGTTTGGTGTGAAAAGTAGATTCCAAAAAGCTTTTAACTAATTTGTTCAATTTGTTTCAAAGCCAACATGAATAGGCTTGGTGCAAATTCAGATTCATTAAAACTTAATTAATATGCATCATTATGCAAATGAGGTTGCAGTTAATGAGTTCTTAAAAGAAGCTTTCTTTAATTAGTTCAGTTTTAATGGCATCATCATTTATCTGACTTGTTTTTAAAGCCACATGACATACAAAAAGTGACCATCCTCTACAATGTTGCAGTTTTCTGTTTCTTAATTGTGTTTCATCTTAATTCTTTAATGCTGAAAACTTTGAAAAAGTTAAATGTTTTGATGTTCAGTTCTACTGAATGTTATTTCAATTAAAAACACACTGTTTTGTTTAGACTAGAGATATGTCTCTTCTTTTTAGTTATTTTTGCCTCCTATTATCTAGTCACTGTTGTTTTTCAGTATACATACAGAAAAGGCGAGATATGTAACTGTAGTAATTCTTAAACTCTGGGACRATTTAGTCTATGCATTATTAGTGGAGTTCACAAGGTTATATCTATACTGACAACACTTTACTAAAATATGAGAGTTCATTGAGAAGTAGTACTACGAGGAGAATCAGAGGATAAATGTTGGTGTGAAACTAAACAGATTAAACAATTGCCTTGAGAACTGAAAAGACAAAAGCAATGTAGTTACACATTTCTGTAGTTTCAAATCTGTAAGCTTCAGAAATATAATAAGTTTTAAAACATCTTTAAATCTACAAAATATTGTGTTACATAATTACAATTATGTTTTGACAAGCTTTCTTCAGAATGTAAGTTCTATGAGGGGAAAAATTATAACTCTTTTACAAAGGTGTCATTTGCAATACAGCAGAGAATGATTCTTGAGAGTATGAGACTAGCAGGATCTCCGCAAGCTAGTCTGACCACCTGAGTATGGTGATCATATGCAGTCATGAGACTTGTGTGCTTGCTTGTTTGAACCTCAAAACCTTTACAACCTAGGTTTTAGGTAATAGAAAAACTGCTTGCAGTGACAATAAACTCTTTGGAACAGGTTCTTGAAACACACACAATTCAGTGGAGTGCTGGCCTGCAACTAAGGATTCAAGTTACGAGTAACTGGAACATTTGAGGCTGATTCCAAAAAATACACACCTATGGTTTGCATTTGTTTACAACTGAGGTTCTGATAGGCAATCAGATTGGTTGTATTTTGAATGCCCTTTATGTTTTGTCTATTCATGTCTAAACCAGAATGAATTTATGTCAGCACAAAGACTCCTAATGTTTCCAGTGAGCTCTGGATCAGGCTGCTGGCATATCACATGTTAAGGGAAAATGGGGTTCTACACAGCTACTCTTTTCTGTTTAAATCTGTAGAGCTGTTTGCATGAGCAAGGACAGTTTACCTCACTACATACTTGAAGGATCAGGCATGCAATAGATACTTCTTCTTTCCATCATCATTAGTTATTGACTGCTGATTTATAGTGGTAGCTGTGAGAGGACAATTACTTTTCTAATACCCTGTCAGTGCTGGTCCTTTTTCCAGGCTGCTCCTCATTCAAAAGCAGATCACTACAGAAGCTAAAGAGATGGAACAACAATAGGCAATTGATACCTAGGCCATTTGGCTTCAGTGTATGCAGCACAAAAAAACATCTTTAAGAGAGGGTTTAATGTGCAAGGATGAACCTAGTGAGATCGTACCATGCAGAGGAGGCCATCTGGGAAAAGGCACGAAGGTGATTATGAAAATTCAGTAGAAGATATAGTAAAGAACGGGGGAGAATATAAGATCTGGGCAGTGAGGAAGTGTTCATATACAGAGGCAGATAAAACATTAACAGCATGGGGGGCACCTGAATATCATTAGCAAGCACTTGCAAAATATTTGGAATTCAAGTAGTTTAAGTGACAAAAGGGAACTGAGAAGCTGTTACAACACAGGGCAGAAATTTCAGTCTTTTGACATTTTACCAGGTTTTCCAAATACAGCAAATGGAAATCGGTACATCAGCTCCAGCTTTCCATCACGTCTGGACTTCGCTTGGAGAGCAGCAGGTATATTTTGGCTGTGATTCTCAGACAGCTGGACAGACCCATCAGAAGACTCCAACACAGATCTAATCTATCTTCTACAAGAAGTCTACTATAACCTTTTCTCTGTCATCTATGCTTCATCTATATCTACCTTCACACTGGTCAAGCGCTGAAACTAACCAGGAAATGCTCCACTGGTTATCTTCAGCCATTTTAAAGCCAAAAAACCGTAGCCAAATATTTTAAGAGATAAACTGATACAGAATATTATTTATAGATGTTTAGCTTCCTGGACAGGAAGATTCCGCTACTCAAATGGTGGTTCGCTCCACCTCCATGAGTGCTTTGCATGGAAGTAGATAATGAAATCCCTAGTGCAGACATGAGAGGATGCAGTGTTTTGTCTTGCCTGCTGTAACCTCCTCCATCTGAGAAGAAAGCAGGGGTTAAAAGCTGTGAACTTGGTCACCTGGAAGAACAGAGGATTGAACAAACAGAGGACTGGTGGACAAAATCCAAGAATTTCCAGGTACCAACTGCTACACAGATCGTGTATACATTCCCACTATCTCAAACTTTTCTGTGTCTGTGCCTTTCTAATAACAATTGCCAAACACTGATATTAAATAGCAAACATTTTGACAGGGCAAATTCCACTTCTCTCTTTTATTCTTCTTCTCATATAAATATTACAACTAATTAACATCATTTCTATAAGAGGAATAGAGTTCCTCCGCCCACGAGTTGTTCTATCATTTGAAGCTTGGGTCAAATATCTAAAATGTCACACTATCATCATTAAATTGATGTTTTAATCCTCCTTAATACATGACAGAAATGAGCTGTCAATTACAAGAGGAATATTGACATTTTATTCCTGACATCATTTTCAATGGAAGGAATAAAACACCAATTAAACAACAATTATACACCAAGGTATGACATGTTATATATTTGACATACAGTATAATAATAATAAAAAAATCATTTCTCACTAATATTAAGGAGAATAGGAGTTTATTAAGAACATCAATTACCTCTTGTCTTGATTCTTTATCTTTGTACACCTTAATACTCCAGTGGGAGTTATGGCCCAAAAACACAACACCAGCCTCTTAAGTTAGGAATAGAGGAAAAATACACAGGAAATGTTAGGGGAAGCAGTGACTGATTTCTGAACTTGGCTCTGGAGAGTTCCAAGAAGGATGGAAGTCTTTCTGCAGGGACAGAGACAGACAGAAAAAAAAAAAAAAAAAAAAAAAAAAAAAAAAAGCAGAGATTAAAATAAGACAACGAATTTTAGGAAAGTTACTTCCATTTGCCAGTGCTTCCTCTTTGATCATGATTTCTTTTAACTTTTAGCACCTCTCAGTCTGTGCTCGCACATTCAGGAAATGTTTCCTTAGATGCAAGGAAAATGCTGTACCAGCAGATCACGTAATTCCAGGGGATTCATCTATGCTGGATTCCCAGCAGAGCACTGAGAAAGGAATCTGCCATTAGTACCAGCTGTGTGTATACCACACAATCGCTCTCTGGTGATTGCAGGGAAAAGGCAAGTATTGGTTGAACTCAGTTGTATCTTTCATTTTAGAGACAGCAAATGGCTATAATGTGTCAGGTCCTTCACAACTTCCAATGCCAGCTCTTTGTGAGAAAGCTTCCTTGTATTAGGCTTGAATGAAACCCATCTTCTTGGGGGACTGACTGCAGAATGAGAAAATCTATCTATGAATCTAGGGTAGCTAGAATTGCTGCATCCTCCCCCGCTCTCACAAATCAACATTAGAGGCTTTTTTTCTGATGTCAAGATAAGAGGATTTCGAAGGATGGCTTTCTGTTTTAACAGGGTAAAAAATTTTAGAATCCTTTTTCATTTGCCTTTATAATTTCACCATTGACTTTCACTGAGACCAGGACTAGGCCTTATTTTTACGCATCATATAAGGCATTTCCTAAAGGCTGAGGTTCTTTAATTACAATGGGTTTTTTTAGCTGTGAGCAATAATAGGAAAAATTCCAATCTCAGACCCCACACATTGCATAGAAGGTCTCAGTAGGACATTGTTAGGAAGCCTGAGAATGTCTTGAAAAATGTAGTCAGTAGGATACAGCCAACAGTCCTGTACTCAGATAACCATACTCCACACTGGATGAGTTATATTTATATTCAGCTGAAAGCTTCATTATCCTTCTGAAGGTGGGAGAAAACCTTAATCTGAACAAGAATCAGTCCCTAGACTATCATTAGTGTCTTTCAAGTACAGATAAGAAAGCTTAATTCTGATTTTATGCTCAAGTAAAGAAGAAATAACTCTAGTGGAAACTTGTGTGAAAGCATACAGGCTGAGTTACCATGGTTCCAAATATTACCATCCACCAGCTGAGTTCTGGTAACCCATCACATGTGTACTCCAAACTATCCCAACTGCAAAAGAAAACTTTTTTTTTTTTTTTTTAAAGATGCTACTCTGTGCGCAATCAATAACTCATTAACTGCAGAAACTCCTTAACTACTTTAAACACAGTGACACCCCCCCCATTTTTCATTTTGTACTCTTCAGTAAATCAGACCTGTTCATCTACGTTACAGCAAAAGATAGTTGTTGTCACTTGATCTTACCCTCAATTTTTGCATAATTTTCCTTTGGGGGAACTGACACATTTAGCAAACATCCTGAGATACCATCTCCACTACAAATGTCTACAATTCTTTTGCCAGTGAAATGGCTGTCTCTCAGACTCAAAAAAGGTCTTGAATAGTGACACCCTTTCTTAGCCTGGGTGCTCTCAGGTGATTCTTCTTAGCAAATACCTTTCCTTTGTTCGCCCCTAGGCATCCTATTTGTAGGCGTTATTTCTCTCACAACTGACCTGGCAGGCTAGCCAACAAAAGCAAAAATACATTTTTATTTATGAAGCACCCAAGAAAACTTCGTTTATCTAGTTGTAAAACACTGTAAGGGGTAAGCAGTAAATAGGAAAGAGAACATAAAACTGATGAGCGCTTACCCTCTATTCCCTACTGATGCTTCTACTTAGCCCTGCTTAGCATTTCAATCTATATAAAGTCAATGGGCCATATAACCTTCTTCTATATACACTAACCAATTAACATTATTCTTTAATAGGAAGAAGTTTAGGGAATTCTTTTTTCCAGTTTGATTCAAAGTAACATTGTTACTAAACAACAATGGTGATGGGTGCAAGAAGATGCACTTGTTCTATGAAGACAACTGATATCTAAACTACTGAAAATATGCATTTATTTTTAATAATAGAAGCATTTAAGCAATAGTTTCTTAATATTAAGTAGATGGTCAAGATTCCTATTACAACAGTTACAGTAAAATATTAAACTCACAGGACTACTTAGGTAACCATTAATTTAAAGATTTTAAAAAGATACAGCAAGGTATAGTAAAGTAAAAGGGATTCAGTCCGGTTAAAACAAAAAATTACCTTGCTTGTCTGTTTTTTTTTTTTTTGTATGGGCAATGAAAATAAATTTTTCAAGTCCACTTTTGTTCACAGCATGTTTATAACTCACTTCACTTGCAGTTGTTCAAGCACAAAAATAATGCCTGTTTGCTTGCAAACCCTTCAAAGGAAATAGATTGGACAGTTCTGGTGGTGAAGTTGTGTTTTGGGATTTGAGGTGKTTTTTTTTTTTTTGCCCCCAAGGGTCTAATGTTGGATTGCTTTGAGGGAAATTTATCTTGTTGAAGCCCAGATTCAGCATTTTTAGTCAGTAAATCTTTTCAATATTCCTTTCATCTTACTACTGCAATATGATAGTATGACGATTTGAAAATGTGTCTTTAATATCACCCAAAACCAGGGCTCAATTTACATCATCTTTGCTTATTCCAATATCATTCTTTAATTATGCTTTTTAAGACTTTATTGTGGAGGCTGTCAGCTACATCATCCTAAAGAAGGACAGTGCCTCAACAGCGAGAAAATAGCCCAATGTCTTGCAGATCTCAAGCCACACCATCTGTTTACTAAGTATTTCTGGAACCTCATTCTTATTTCATACCAGAGAGATGCTTGCCTGCACCTGCCCTTCAGAAGCAAATATATATGCTTCTCAAGATTCTTCCCCAGGACTCTTCCCACCTGTCTTTACTTTTAAAACAGCAAATGGCAAATGAAGCAATATGAAATAGGTGAGATTTTTCCTCATATGGAAGGATGGCGTGTAAGAAAGCACTCTGGCCATCTTCTCATTGGCTTCTTGTGTACAACACGGGCAGCTGCACCAATCATTTAGACATGGAGTGGGAGAGATTACAATGATAATTTAGGCTTGGTGAGAGTTGATAGACTGATAATGCAGGAAACTCATTAATCAATTTAATAACACAGCAGAGTAGCCAGTATTATTAATTCTGACCACTAAATCAGGAACAGGCAGATGAGACATTTTTTGAACAGTTAGTAAAGAGGAGAGCCCAGGACCAAATGGCAACAAGGATATAATTTATTGGATTAGCAATGCTGCAGGACACAAGCTGTCCAACATTTCTTTGGAACACAGCACCAAAGACTCTGGATTTAGATGGAGATAGTAACTAAGGAGAAAGCTATTTCAGATTTAATTCTGATTAGTTCAGTCTGATTGAAAATCTGAATGTGCAAAGTAATTTGAAAGTTACTGTGAAAAGACTGTCATTTGAAAAACAAGGGAAAACCAGAAAGTATTAGTAGAAGAATGGAATTCACAAAAGAAAAATCCAGAAAACTTGGAGAATTAGTGGCTAAAATCCAATGGAAATATGATCTAAATAAATTACTACAGAAAAGGAAGCAACTGACTTAAAGACTATTAATTCAATACTTGGGATACTGTCCCTAAGGAGCTTTTTCCAAATCCAGCAATATTCAGAATTTTCATTAACATCTTAGATGATACAATAAAGAATAAATTTATAAAATCTGGGAGGAATGGCAAGAAGGAGCTTAGAATTCAAAACAACCTCAGTAAATTAGAAGAATGGTCTGAAAACAAGAGAAGAGTGTGAACTGCTTCATACAGGGATAAAAAAAAAAAAAACGTGCAGAAATCTACAGTGAGCAATAATTGGCTATGCTAGTACTGCATGCAGTGCTTAGGGGGTTATAGTAGACTCAGACTGAGAATGAACCAATGCTGGTACTGCAAGAAATGTCAATATCATCCTGGAATTATTAACAGTAGTATCTCAACAAGAAGAGAGAGTTTTCTCAACTAGGAATGGAGTGTCCTCAGCATAAATTGTGTCCATTTGGGGCACTCTATTTAACCAAGACATAGGCCAAATCTGCAGAAGTGTCAAAACGAGCAAGAATTTTGGAAAACATCTGCTGTAAAGAAAATCTGAAGGGACTGAATATATTTAGAATTGAGAAAAATGAAGAAGGAGCATGACGAAAGCATTCCCATATATAAAAAAAGATTATAAAGATAGCAAGCAAGATTACTTTGTGCCCACTGAGGACAAAAGCAACCTGTTAATTTGCAGAAAAAAGAAGGTTTGTTAGATATTAAAAATCTTTCTCTGTATAAGACTTAAAAAAATGAACTGAGTTAACTAGGCAAAGCACTATCTTGAAGGTTAGGTAAACAACAATCAAGGATGATTATACATACATTTTAAGAGAAGAGGTGAACAGATCATGTTAACTAAAAAGGTAACTCTGAATTGCCCAAAGTGCAAGTTTCCCCATACATCCCCTATAAATATTTTTCTCTTAGAAATTAGATTTCTTTGGGGTTTTTTTCTCCTCTTTTTTGGCCCATTTGAAGGTTATTCTAGAATCTGATCATTTTAATGGTTCAGAAGCTTGTTCTCCTTTCCACTTTAAATTTCCCCATTTGCCCTTCTGCCAATGCTTCCTCCTAGACACTTACTTTCCTTCTATGTTTCTCACTGTTATTTCACTCTAGATGCAAAATACAGATGAAACATAATTGTATTAGAATCTTTTACAATCAGTGTGAAAAGAAATTTTAAATTCAGAAAACACTAATCCACAGAATTTAAACAATGAAGATTTTCAGATAAAACCCTAAAATGGATACAAGTTTTGTGATTTTTGACTACCAAACTATTGAGTGTCAATTTTGGAACTCCAGATGGTTTCTGAGCTTTCTCCTCATTTATGATTTCTGTCAGAGCTACCTCAATCACTGTTGTTCACTATTGACCTGCAGTTCAGATTTTTCTTTATAGTTTTAATTGTGTTCCTTTTCATATGGACAAGAGACTGGTTGCAGCTAATTATTTAATTTCTCTGATAGCTAAAGTTACATGTCAGTAGTCTACTGAAATTAAAAAAGTCTATTTCACTTTCCTTCACATAGGGTTCTTAATGCACCCTATCAGCATACTTAATGGTAAGAAAACTCCACAGTCATACTCAAATTAAAATCTTCCTTTGTGGTTAAAACCTTGCCTCTGCTGTGGCACAAAATTATCATGAAAGCATACACCAGTTTTTTTCCATAAGTTCCTCTCTCCTTTACTAACATCCCAGTACATGACCTTGGGAATATCCCTTAACCTCTCTGAGCTGTTTCCAGGTGAGATTGTTGGCTCAGTCAATTAAGATTGTAAACTCTTGAAGCACAGAATGACTTCACCCTATATACCTAATCAATATCTAGCATGATGAGGCTTTAGTTTCGGTTACAATTACATTGTAAATAGTAATGTTTATTGATACTCATTACAAACTTGCCATCACCTGGTCTGATTAATAATGGGCAACCTGATAATGTGAGAGGGTCAAACAGTTTTGTTGTTACACATTTTTAATTCATTTTTAGGTCTAATGAGATGATATTTCAGTTAATAATGTTTGGTTAATATTAAGTGTTCACCATTTATATTATACAGTGTAAAGATTTAAAAACAGTCCAACTAAAATACAATTTCTCTGAACATGGGCCACTGCATCTAGTAAAAAAATACAAATTAATTTGCACTTGGACATAGGGGGTAACTACTACACAGTCATGTATATGAGAGAATGGGAAGTCTCTTCCTTCCATTATAACTCTACAGTTTCAGATTTCTCTGTCATAACACAAAAGCAAAAGGAAGATCAATGGAATTAAACAAAAACAAATTTTAAACTGATAGCTGCAACTCCATGCCAGAAAAAAAACCCAACTCTTTCCCTTGAAAACAGGAGTTTGGCAGGATTAAAATAAGTTAATTATAAATGTACATGGATAGAAATATACTTAATATCAGATAAAATATTCAGTATCCAATGAAAACAACCAGTATACTTCATCAGACTGCTGGATATGAATCAATGGGAAGGCCTTGTCTAAAGCGTAATGTTAGTATGCCTCAGCTAACGTGAGCCAATTAGCAGATTATACATGTTGGCGGAGACAAGCACATGACTAGTTCAGCATGTCCTGAAGGCAAAGTTCAGCTTAGGTTTCCTGTTCTCTAAACACATAATTTATGTTGCTGTCTACACAAGGCCTAACAAATTTTGGATTACACTGCTGTCCTGGAGTTCCTTATAACTTCCACTGATGCAGCTGCTGCCAGTTAGAGATAGGATATTGGACCAGAGAGACTTAGAAATACTCAGCCTGGCATCCTGGGTAACAAATCTACGAGAGTTCAGGATTCGAGCCAGTCCCATCCAGCATGACCAATTTTTTCCAGAAGAACTAACTGTGAGTGCTCAGTCACGAATAGCAAATCACTCTCTTTATGTTATCAGCCAAGTTTGGGATGTTCCTCTGAACCTTCGCAGTTCTTCTACAAAAACATTTCTATTTCCTAAGGTGCGTCAGTTTGGGGGCCATCACTTAATGGATCAATTTTCTCYCTGCATCACATGGAAATATCCAGTGTCAGAATCACTTTTACTCAACGGCAACCATGGGTTAAAGCCACGTGGTATTCCCACAGTAAAAGAAATTGTACATATTTTCACTTGCAAGCTTTTTCTGTGCATAAGGTTTATTTTTAAAAGAAAGAGAACGTGTATGAGTCAAAAGGTTCATTTACAAGGCTGTCATGGAGACAGCATTTTTAAATAACCACAGCTACATCAAATGATAATCATCAAACCAAATAAACTAAATGCCAAAATACTCTGAAACCTAAAAATAAGAGCCAGGTCTAAATTACTCTAATTTCTAAGGCTTTACAACATTTCAAAAGGTAAGTCACGTTCTGAGTGTATACTCTTTGTTTTTCATTCTTGAAGAGCAGTGAAGTGATTTGTGAATCAGGCTTTTAAGACATTTGGCTGTAGCAAAATTGTAATAAAAAATGCATAATATGTACTTAAGAAGGAAAGTAACACCTCTGCCATAAATTGGTTCTTTGAAATATTTAAATTAAAAAGTCTAAAGCATACTATGCTTGCATAAAACAGAATTAAACAACGTGTAACTTAGATATGTGGGTTTCCTCACAGGGATAAATTTAAAATTGGCATTGCTCAAGGAAAGGAAACTTTTTTCAAGACAACATCAACACTGTTAGTGGGATTTTCTCCAATTCAGGTTTTCTTTTGTCATTCTCTGAGAGATCTTCCTTTCCACTGTAATTCATGGAAATTATTGTTAACAATGAAAAAATTACTCATTTACTTACATTCCCTTTTGAATAGTGGAGGAATTTCACTGAAAAAATAAAATAAAAAAGCCTCCTTTAATGAACAGCAAAGTATATCTCTATGGCTTAATGCCTTGTTCCACTCTCCAAACACAAAACCTTGAAGTCCTTATACTCAGTTCCCACTCAGGCATAATTCCCACTCAAGTAAACTGGCATTTTGCCTGAATAAAATGAGTAACACGATAGGAATTCAGCCATGAGACTGTATCAGTTTATTGCAATATTTCCCCACAGACCACAGGCAAAACTGTACTCTGGATGACAGAAGAAGGCTGCCCAGCACATATGCAGCTACTGGAATTCTGCCAGTCGGGCAATATCCATTGTATTTCTTCAGAATGGAGCAGGAAACATATTGTGAGAGGCAATCAAAGCAGAAGCCCAGGGCAGAGTCAGTTCTGCAAGCAAGGGCATATGTCTTTCTAAGTTCCATTTTAACATATTTGGGGAAGACATTAAATTTAAAACAAGATGCAGAGAACAGACATATCCCAAGTTCATGAGACTGCATCTAACTTCCAGTTACCAACTAATTCCAACACTGAAATACGTTTCTTCTTGGCAAAGAGAAAACATGTTCTTTTACAATTTCTCTGTCTCACCTGAAGTTCAAATGGACTGTGGTTCGGTATCTAATAATATATAATACATACATTAATGCAAATTCAGAATGCCCAGAATACACTATTCCAAAGTGGAAAAGAATAAGGCAAAGTAAAAATAGCTGAAAGTACAATCCCTCCCTTCTACACTTGTGTGCCTTTCTTCTATCTTAAGGAGTTTGTCTGTTCCGTTCAGTAACTTTTATGTAGAACCCCTGCATGTTTTGTGTTGAATTCTTTCGTATTTGTCTCAGTTTAGCCTCTTGGAACCTGTGGTTATTAGTACATTACCAAGGAAAGTCCTGATCTAAAATGAGAACCACCTCTATGGGCCATAAATACAACACAATTAACTTCAACCATGAATTTACTACAAAATGCACCAACCCTCTCGTTACATATTGACTAACACTTCAGAGGAAAGAATGTGTATCAGTAAATATATATTTATTATTGCATTCATTCTGCTTATCATGTTTATATATCACATACACAAACAGAATTATTAATAGCCTTCTCTCTTCGTTCTCTGTATTTTCAGTGGATAATAAAAAATCTCTATTCATCCTCTACATCTTTTCTTGTTCAAAGTCACTTCACTGTGTGTATGACTCTCAGAATCTCTTGAAAAAAGGGCAATGTTTATTAACTATCCAATTAAATGCATGTATTATATAGTTTCTGAATGTGACATGGTAGTAAAGAGTCTGTCAGCATTTCCCTTACAAACCCTGCTTTCAGAGGTTTATAATTACAGTGTAAAATTTGCCTCTTCCACTACAAAATTTCAGCTTGAGGAGAAATGTTGCTCTAGAAAGATCTACTTTCAGCTGTCCAACACATATTATTTAAACATGGAACCAAAATTTTCATTAATGCATAATGACATTCATAATATATCAGACTTTGTTTCCTTTAATTTTTAGTTAAAATGAGATGGCCATATCCATATGTAGCTTGACACTTCAGACACCTACTCAGCACCTCTGAACACCACTCAGCACCTCTGAACACCAGTTTCTACGAGGATTCTATGGGAGCTGTGTGACACAAACAAAAAATGTGTATTTAACAACCAAAATAATACAGTTCAAGTTACAGAGAATTGTTCCGTTTCCTAAACAGCTCTTTAAAAGAGGCTGCTGATCAAAAGCACTATATTTAACTATTACAACTTACATGGTCACTACAAGCTTAATGATAACTAGGTAAGTCTTAGCAGAACAGCAAGTATTGTCTCTTGGCTAAGCTGTTCATTTTTACCTGTCTGCACTGAAAATGTATGTAGTCATTACTGTTCTACCTTGGCTTGGTCTCTCTCACTACCAAATCCATCAGCCAAATTAAAGAAAGAAGTAAGCTGCCTATGTAATAAGTGAAAAGAAAGTCTGAATTGTGATACTGGTCATTGGTTTCAGGAGCATCCATAGCTGGGAATATCTCTACCGCAATTGTAACACCAGTTGTTCTGTATTATCCAGGCACAAATGTAGATCTAACTCCTAATTTTTAATTTTTTATTCATGCAGATAATAGTCTAAGGTAAGAATTTAAATGTGGTTGTTATAAACGGCACTGTATATGAATAAAAGAACTCAGCCATGCTTAGGGACCTGCACCTTTACACTAGATTTTTACATTGCAGATAAAAACTTTGCAATATGGAATCCATATAATCACAGAGGAAAATACTTCCTACATGTATCCCCAGTAACAGACCAGTCACCAAAGCTCTTAAAAACGCTGAAGTTGTTAACATTTTTCCTAGCTTAATTTTGTCTGAGACCCACCATTTAAACTTCAGGTACCTCCATGAATTCAGTTTCTTCTAAAATTTGACCCAACTTTGTTTAGCTCCTCCCTTCATACTAGGCCAAAAGTGGGGCTATGCAGCTGCAAGCTACTAGCAAAGGATCCAAGTAGGTGGTCTGCAGCGTATCTATACTGGCCTCCAGAGGCACATGTTCTTTCCAAATATATCAAACTTAAATTGATTCTCATTCCTCAAACAGCGTGGTCCCAGAAAAGCTATTCTGACCTTTGAGAAGAGATGTTAAGCAGTCTTGGTTAGGAAGACTTCCTTTGGTTTTGATTGGCAGCCCCAGCTAAGAGTGCACTTAGTGCATCGGAGCAGGGCAGTTTACAAACAAAGCCAAACGTATTTGTGTGAGATGTAGTTTGGCTGCAGAACACGATCCAAGAATGGGTTTTGCTGGAGCTCTGAGAAGAATCACAATTTTAGCACAATGTGTTTCGTTGTTGCCTTTAACTACCTGTTCCCTGCCTCTGTCCATGCTTTCTTTTCTTTCTCTGAAGGAGAGAAATTTCCTAAGAGGAAAACACCTCCCTCAGGGTGGCCTATGTCATACATATCTCTCAGAACGTCAGTATAACTACATATGCATGTATAAAGAGATGTTGGCCTTAAAAAGAGCTGAACAACCTCCAAACTTAAGAGTATTTCAGCACAGCTGCCTTTCTGTCTCATCTCTTCTTTTTTCATTCTGCTGAAGTAGTACACAAAAACTCTGCTGAGCCAGCACAGAGATTGAGGAAATCAGAGCCCAGAASGAATCTGGATAACTTGAAGTATGTTGCTTCTGTACCATAGTCTAACCTAGATCACCTTAGAGGCACCACTTTAGCAGCTTGAGGCTGTACTATAATCTGCTAAACTGTCATCGCACTGCATACTCCAACATTTCCCTCACTGGGCTCTTTCTGTCCTTAGTACCATCTGGCTTGCAAAGACGTCTTCAGAAGTCCTCATTCTATAATGACTCCTGTAGAAAGACCTTCCTCCCAAAGAAATGGCAATTTTAGGAGCTCATAAGATCATTCTAGATCTTTTAACAGGACAGAGCAACATCAGAATTTCACCTTGAATGCTTTGTCCCCCTATGCTGCACACCTGAGTGATTTAATGTCAGCTCTCAGACTTTGGTGATGTTTTTGTTTGACCCACAGCAGCTGGAATCAAATCATTAACTATTGCACCTCAGCTTATTTTAAAACAGAACTAATTCCTAGCCCTCAGAATCACTAAAGAAAGTTTAGAAATGTGAACTCTGCCTTTTCCAAAAAGCAGAAGGCAAATAAAAAGAATTTCAAATGTATTGCTTTTTTAAGTCTCATGAATTTTGAGTGAAACTCCCGATTTTTGCCAATGCTTGGACTTGGCAATACTATCTAGCCTAGCAATTTTACAGTTATGGCTGCATCACAGTGCAGCTGAGATAAGGAAAGATTAGCACTCCCTCAGATTTGCCAGCGTAACTGCACATGTAGCTGCCCTCTAATTCCTCTCCTGTCAAAATGATAGGGAGTAGGGTTTTTCAAACACAGCTGATTTTGACTAATGCAGGTTAGGGAGGAATAGGCAAAAAAAATTATGCAATGGACTGAAGTAGTGGTAGCTTCTGTTGTGGGAGCTATGGCAAACAGGTGGAGGAAAGGCAGAGGTGATAATCTCTTCAGCCAGCTCAGCTATGTTCAGAACAAGATGCTGAAGACCACCAACTTCAATTAAGACAAGGAACATTGGGAGAATAAAAAGAATGATTTGAATATCAGGCCAGGTAGCTATGTTATAGACAACTCTCACATAACAAATTTTGTCATAACTTGAGATATGAATTTAAAAATTTTATGTCATTATTTTTACTTTTAATTATTAATGTTATATTACAGCATCAGGAACTACTGTTGCAGTTACAGACTAACATCTTTAAAAGTATCTTTATGCTTTCAGCTGTCACAAACAATGCAAAGATTGTTCTAGAAGGTATGCCCACTCAATTTTTTTTTCAGACACTAAGCATAGTTAATATTAATTCAACATTAGAGATAGATTTCACAATGGGATTCTCTGTTGTGACTTAAAAAGGAATTTGTAAACATGTATGTGAGCAAAACTGATCTTATAAATGTAAAACACAAGCAAAAATTTTCACCCAAATTTTCAAACTATTGTCCTTCAGCACAAATCCACACATCACCTGGCAGCAAGAATGAGCATAGCCAAGTCTCATCTATAAATCTGATTTTTTCAATATACCTGGCTTCTTCAACATCCTTCTTATTGTGTGAATAATAAGTCCAGCTCTGATTTCAAGCACACAACCAATGGTCCAGAAAAGCTTTTCTGTCATTTATGGAATTTCGCACAAGCATGACCATGGTCAGAATCCCAGTTTTCTGCTATAGAGATAAACATTGTCCTTTTGGAACTTAAAGACAGGGAGAGAGGGAGAAAATAAAACCAGAAAATAGTAATTCCGTATTAAAAATTCATTAAAAAATACTGCTGTGAAAGACTATAACTGTATATGTAGACAGAGTAAATTGATTTATTGTATTAACTTCCTTACTACTGAGAGATGTTTTCACCATGGATTTTTACACAGAGCAGAAGCAGGCTGGCCTGCAGCTGCTTGCCCAGCCCTCTGGAAAACATGTTTTCCATGGAATTTGCCACCTTGAACCACTTTATTCCAAAAAATCCAAAGGATTTTTTTATATTGGGGCTTTCAAAACATTTTTTGCCAAAAGTGTTAATGTGTGTCATTAAAGCTGCCAAGCTGTACATAGCATACAGAGACTCTTGCTGGAGTTTATAGAATCTGACATAAGAATGTTAAAGAAAACAGAGCACATATATGGAGAGTGACAGCTGATTATTTATTTTTACATATTTTTCAAAGTATCAATAAATCCATCTGAAACTTCATGGGCTTGAGATGTTGTAAGAGCAGCAAACCACAAATTATAATTTAGTTTCATTTGCCTTCTACACAGTTTCCTCCCAGCCCCCAAAGAAATTTAAACAGAACGTATTCCCAAAATGAACTTTTAATAATCAAACAAATTTCAGCTTTCTGGAAGGCCTAGAAAGGTGTTATCGAAAGAAAATTATAAAGTAATATTCACCTCACCAAACACCTAGAACTATTTAAACCTCATTTCTAGCTTAATAGTTCAGCAGGATAATTTAAAGAATAATGTGTTTGATCCACCACAGAACTTATGCGCCTGCAGTTTGCTCCTGAGGATGCAAATCCTGCCTCAATCCACAGCCTGTGACATGCATAAAGTGCCAAGTGCAGAGACCACCTATAGCCACAATTAGAGGTGAGGCTGGTGATTTAAGGTAAGATATACAAAGCTAGTTATAAAGTCTTGCCAAATTCTAGCCATTTGGGTTGAAATAGTCTTTGTTTGCCATCTGCTTCATATAGTGAATTATTCAGGGCAGGGGCTTTCTTTGGTCACTACTGCATCTTATCATACCACTGTGGAAATTCTTCTACATTTGGTCACTTACTAAGCCTTTAATACAACTACATTTTGTATGTGCTCAACAAGGTCCTCTTCAGAGTTCAGCAGCTCCCTAAATATTTTGATCACAGAACCTCTAAAGACCATCTCAACCCAGGGGTCAAGCTTGTCTTTACAAGTGACTGCAAGAAACAGTTATGAGCATAAAGGATACTGATGGAGACTTGTGTCTGCCTTTTTTTGCTTTAGCAAGACCCCTGGAATCCAGGCCAGTTACCTCTGAGGACTGGCTCAAAATGTGTCCAAGGTCAGGGCCACTAGTGCAGGGGAAGAGAAAAGGCTGCTGCTGAGATCAGCCCTCCCCTACACTGCTCTCCCCTCCAGCAGCAGCAAGCGTGACTGTCCGAAGTTCTCCTCCCAGCTCTACCTCTTACTGTTATTCCCCCTGACAAAAGAAAAAGCCCAGCTGGGACTATAGTTCCTTATCCCTTTAAATTTTGCCTACAGAATTGAAAAGCCTTGAAGTGGCTCTGAACATAAAGCTGGCTCCAGGTCTCTCCCTCCTGTGTTCTCAATGTACTACTGTATGCCTTGCAGCCTGCAGGACAATTCAAATACAGTCTATTCAAATACAGATTGAACAAATGCTAAACATACTGGAAGACCAAGAGTGAGTCTATGAAATAACCCAGTATTAGATAAAAATTGAGACTGGAGGCTGCTAAGGAGGGAGAAGAACACAAGGAATAAGTTCAAAGTAAATAAGGCCTAGGGTCTTTCCCCGAGACATTTTGAAGCCATTCCTCATCTCCCAGTAATAACTTGTGCTCAGAACGCCAAGGAAAACTAGAAGGTGGATTTCTGCTACAAGGATATTCTGGAGATCCCAGGATGCAGCTGAAACTAACTTAGCCAAGTCCTATGCTCTGTACAGGCAGGAATGCCTAGAGGATCTGGACACACACAAAGGGCTTAATTTCATAGAAAAAAAMCCTAGTATTATTTCCAATGCCATCAAACTGGTGCTTCAGGCATCTCATCCCAAAACTGAAATGTAAAATCTCCCTGCTCATCTGCTGCCTGAATTCACCAGAGACCTTTTCAATCACCTTACCTTCCCTCAGTGCATTGAGTTCTCAGTTTTCAGATGCCAAAATTACTCCAATCTGCGTGGCTCAGTGCCCATCTTCAACTGGGATCCACAAGTAAGGTACAGCCTGCAGAAATCTTCTAATAGGCTTGACCTAGCATGTTAGCTGGGCAATGTAAGGATATATTTTGTGATAATCTTTTACCCATTATTTAAGCAGAGAATATAATCTCCAGGGTCTCCAGTATATTGTAGTATAGCTCATCTCAGAGCACAAAATTCCATGAAAAAAATAAATATATCAAAAAGAAAATCTGTATTAATTAGTGACATGCTAGAAGGAAAAGATTTCCTCTTCCTTATTAAAAAGTTGCTATATATTATATTCCCTTAGGGCCTGGCATTTAAATATAGTTGTTTTCTTTGTTTCCAGTAACATCTCAGCCACAATTACTTAATAAATTATAAATCACTATGTAGTTTTTATGTAAATGCATTTTTGTGTTCAAGCACAGGATTAATGTTTGTGTATGCAAATGAACAAAGGATATGTTCAAAGAGGTCATGGTTCAAATCATTGCAAACTTTAAAATGCTTTACTGTGTTAATGGTTGAATATGACACTGTTCTCTTTCTTTTTTTTCCCTTAACAATTAATAACTTGTTTTAAATGCACCTGTTGCTCATACCTAGTTTCTGTTTAGTGCAGCTTCATGGAAAATATGGTCATGTGTCAGTGTATAGTTCCTGCTTGATGTTGCATATAATTCTTACAATATTCTGAATGGCATGTGCTAATTATTTAGCACAATAGCTCATCTTATGGAGCTGTAAGGCTGTAAAAGAAGGGTGGTAATTACTTAGGATGGGAATGTCTATTTTTTTGTAAAAACCAAAGTGTGGGAGGAAAAAAATCTTTTAAAAAATAAAATAAAACAGGAGAAGAGATTGAGTAACAGCCTAGGAGCATTGGAAGGGTTAATATTTTGAAGTTTTTATTATCTGTAAGTCTAGATCTGAAGCTTACAGTGCAGCTAGTAACTGCTACACATTTCTATGTGCTGTACTAAGTGGCCAGCTTCTGTTCTTCCACCACCTCCCACATGGCTGACAGAGCGTAAGTTCTTAACCTACCTCTCTCTTAAAACTTGATTATAAGAGCTCACCTATACACTTTATGCAGGGGAGATATGTCTTTGACACATGTTTAAAGCTGTTTCAAAAATCCATGCACAGAGAAAGCAGCTTAAACTTACATAGAAGTGAAGAAACCAGAAAGTGAAAGCAACTAAGAAAACAGGTTCACAGAATATAACAGGTTCACAGAATATATATATTTCTATGCTTATGCTAGGCCTAGATAAAATTAAAAAAGCACAAACTTGTATGTGGAATAAATGGAAGTAATTAAATTAAAGATCAAGTCTTATATTTTAGAATATGATCTCTTGGTGTCCTGAGTGTCACAACTGCTTCAGGCTAAAACAAAGAAGGAAATACTCAAAACCTCATTCAGGCAAAGATGAGATCATGACTTGGAGGACTAATCTGGAGATTGAGACAAATTAGATGGAATATATACAATTTATGGGTCCAATCCTGTCCATGACTATTGGTCCTACTGCTTTTAGTCACAAGATCTTGTCAGAAAGGAACACAAAAATAGACATAAAAAACCAGAACAGCACAAAAAGCACACAGAACACACAGAAAGGAAAGCCTCTCAGATTATACTCTGAAAACTCATTAATTGTGTGGAGACAATAATGAATAAAATCATATGAATACTCATTTAAATCTAGATATAAACACTCTGCAGACCTCTTCTCGCAGTAGTCATGCAATCAAGATTTATTAGCTGAAATGTTCAGGGACAGTGAATCTTCAGCTTCTATGTTCTACAATTCACTGAGATACAATTTAAAAAACACACTTTCCAAAATCCTTGCAGCAGAAAGCAGATTAAAAGGCTTCCACTTATCCAGCTGAAGTACAAACAAGACCATGAAAATCACATCACCAGTCACAACTAAGCTATATATTTTACATTTCTGTGTACTAGGGATTAGTTGTAAGTTTCAGGTTAAAAGAAAAGGGTGGGGAGGACTGCTCAGGAAAAGCTGCTTTCATGAATTTCTAAGAATGGAATAAATGTTGAGAAAATTGCAATTTGCTTGTGAATATTTGTATAAAAGAACTGGTGAAGTCCACTGAATAGATTATACTCCAGGTTGTAATGACAGACCTTAGATGACATTTTAAATATAGATACAGCCCACAGAGAGGCCAGAAAGTCAATACTTAAATTGAAAAAGGATAAACTAATATTACCTTAAACTGCTTTAGATCATCTTTGAGGCAGGACTCAACACAGAAAGATCCAGCTTAAGCTGAAATTTTACGGGACATTTGTGAATAGCTGATACAGAGTTCACAACTAACTCTATGCCGAGCATTTATCTACAGTGGGCTTCCTGCTTCCACTGATGATGTGAACRTTAAATTGCCACTGACTCCTAACAGAACCAAATCAAATACTATAATTATACACTTTGTGCTATCTGTACTGTACTGTATTATTATCTATAATTGATTATTCAACTCAGTAGCTATTGTTCTTTAAAATGCTTTTGACACATTGTAGAAAAAGTGCTATATAAAATAAAGTTTATGAGCATAGAGATTTCGGACATTCTACCACACATAACGATGAAGCTGGTGCAAAGCAGACCAGTTCCACTTACACAAAATCACATCCAAATTTTTTGAGTCTGTGTTCCACACTGATAGCTCTCAGCTGAGAAACAGACCTATTCTGGATACTGTGCAAATGTAGCAAGAGAAAAAACCCTACTGCTAAAAACTTTTCTACATAGACAAGAAAAACATTTAGCATGGGAGAAGAAAGGCAGAAGAAGTGTAGAGCAGTGAGTTACTTGCCAAAGAGGTACAGCATCTTAACGTTACGAAAGCACAGCCTAGCTCAAGYTTCTGGAACCCCATCTCAAGCCACAGTTACAGAGTCATTTCAATCAAGTGTGAATCCACAGAGTCACAGACTGGGAAGGTCTGGCTATTCTTGTCTGCCTGCTCCTACCTCCCCTCTTGGGGCAACCTGCTTGTGGTCATGTGGCTGTGTAGTAGACTGGACCAAATAACAGATCTGGCTGAAAACTAATGATTTCCTTTTAATGGTCTAGTTTTCAATTTTTGTCCTCAGCCCTTAAAATATACAAATAGGATGTTTTCAGGCTCTTTTTTAAAAAAAACAGTCTTTAAATATCCATTAGTGAAGCACTCAGATTATATTTTCAAGACAGGAAAACACCGTGGCCTATCCCCTTAGATTTCTATATATCAACCTGTTTTGCTAAGCACAGAAAATTGTTTTTATATTTTCCTTTTTTATATGCCAGTAAGATAAAGAAGGGTTGGGGTTTTAAGCCATCTAAAACTAGTAGGCTTAGTTCCAAGTAGCCTCAGCATTTACAAGAATGCCAAAGTAATGTCTACATTACTTTCAGATTAAGAAAAGAACCCTGAGAAAAAAAATTATTGTTGGAGTGTAACAAGTTTCCTAATCACAAAAATATTTATTTTTGTGTCTTCAGAACACATAGTATTGCTTCCCATAATTAACAAATGAGATTAAATGTTAACCAGTTTAAATCTGTCAAAATATTTTAATAAGGGGGGCAGATGTTCTGTTTTGTTAAGTATCACTATTTACTTTATGAGGTAATAATAACCTTACCTTTCCTCTGCAATAGTTAATAGTAAATGGTTAGAGCTTGCCAAAGAGCAAATAAATCATTATACTAAATACAGGTTGTCAGGCTAGTTTAGTACCTTGTACACTCCATTTTGCTTAGATAAATGGCTTAGAATGGGACTTACTGTCTGTGCTATTTTCTAGAAAGATTCTGGCTTTCCTATTGTGTGTAGTTTCATATCAGATGGTAAGAAAGGTACTATATCAACATGTAGATTTTACACTGACAGACTTACTTGTTTGGGTTGACTTCATAAATGTACAAACGTGAGAGAAGCTGCAGACCTCCCAAGAATGCCATTACAGAGACTACTTTTGTAGAAAGACTGTGGCTTTGGTAAATAAATAAATAAATACACCAGTGCAAAACTCAAGCAATTTGAATAGTACAAAAATCAAGGCTCTGAAACATTCCTTGGAGTTCTCTTCAATTTAACCATATGTCGTGGTTTAACCCCAGGCGGCAACTAAGCACCACACAGCCGCTCGCTCACTCCTCCCGGTGGGATGGGGGAGAGAATCAGAAGAGTAAAAGTGAGAAAACTCGTGGGTTGAAATAGAGACAGTTTAATAGGTAAAGCAAAAGCC